>WYDF02268104.1:0-18388 GCA_009867245.2 Adranes taylori
TAGAGAACGATATTCGAGAACGAGCGAACGAACTATGAGAACAACGGGCCAATCATGTCACCATTATGCAGCCTCACAGAGGCCAATCAGTATCAATCCAAAAGCTTTTCTGTTTAGCTTGTTGCCTTTTTTAGCCACATGTATGTTTTAGTTTTTCTGGATTTATATTTACGGTTTTTACTTAATCAAATTTCAGCAATTGTTCTACAAACATTAGGAAATGATAATAAATTACAAAATGTAATCTATATACTAAATTAAACTAAAATAACACTAATTTAATGAATTTTAAAGCTACTAAAATGAAAAATGCACATAAATGATTTAAAAAATTATGATATGACTAATAGAAAAATAATTAAAAAGTATATGCGGCTTAATTAGTTGTAATTTAAAGCGGATACCGAAAACGAAAATGATTAATATGAAGTAACCAATAGCCCCGAGATGATGCATGTTGCGAGAAGTTGTATATGCTAAAAAAAGGAAAACAAAAAAAATCATACGTTGATATATATTGAATCGGAAATGCCGTTATGCACTTCCGGTAAATTATGGCACACTTGTAACATCATATCGAGTCCATTCAATAACGTCTGGTAGGAATTGTATACCTATAAAATAATTTAAAAAAAAATGTTTTCTATTTATGGATGTTAAAATAAAAATAATACGAATAATATAAAAATTTAAAAAGATACTATATTGAAAAAAAATTAGGTCATTTTAGTTTAAGTTTAAACATTTTTTGTAATTATACATCAGGAAAGGGCTTAATGAAACTTTTAGCCTTTGTTCCAACTTTTGGAAATCAATATAAACTTGAAATTTTGAATTTTTTTGATAAGAAATTGTTGATGCGTTTGAAAACACTAAAGATTTAGTTATTTATCAAGAATTATTTTCACTAGTGAAATATTTTTAATTCAATCAAGATTTATTTATTAACTTCTAAAATGCTCCTGCAATGTGCTTTTGATGTACTTTATCAGCTTATGAATAGTGAAGCTACTTAACATGCAAATATTTGCTATTAAAGTATGTCAGTCTCTGTTGGATATAAAGAAAATTTGTAATCAGAGTTCCTAAAAGCTTATTTAATAATTGAAGAAAAATTACATTATAAAAGTTTTTCGTATATAAGTATATCAAATTTATAGAAGTATATAGTGAAATTCTCATTAATAGAAAATTTATTTAGATTTAATAATTGAACTGGAAATGGAAACACAGTGGGGGCAATGCATGTCAACTTTGAATGCCTCACGTTTAGTCTTAATTCTATACTTAATATGCAATGAGAATATCTCGATTATAAAAAAGTACGTAGGAGTAAATATTATAAGTATATAATAGTTTATAACACATACTTCAGTATAGGCCTTGCACATTGCTTCATATAAGTTCTGGTGTTGATGTATAGCATTTTCCATTACCATAATCTCCGCTGGCATTCCACTGTTACTGGAAACATTTGTATTAGTACCGCTGGAATTAGTACCGTTATTATTGGTGCCTGTACTACCACCACCCGTATTATTAGACGCGGAGACTGAGGCATTTGTATTGCTATTGGACGGCGGAGGAGTATCGAGAATACATGCGGCATTCCATGCCGGTACATTATCAACGTATTGTTCGGCTTTATGATGGAAGATCACAGATAGAGCTAAGACCGCCGAGCGTTCGTCCAAACCGGCAGCGAAATCTTTCCACGTACGGTCTAAACGGCCAGCTACTGATCTATGTTTAAATAAAATATAATACACATACAATTAATTGTTCCATACATCTTATAGACAAAATATACAAAAAATAATCTTAAAACTAAAAGTCTAATATACCTAATATACTCAATTCTGCAATTTCCTTGTAAAAATGGACATTGTGCAATAGTTAAATTACATATTTACTACGCCACATAGATAAAGAATTAAAGAGTCTCACCAATTAGAACAAAAGGACTAGAAACAATACAGTGAAACCTCAATATAACGGACCTCGATACAACTGACTTCCGATACAACGATCGTAAACTGCACACTCAGGGAATAGCTCGAGTTGCTTTGCCCCACTGCTAAATAAAATGTATCTGAAGGTTAATGTTTTATTCCTACATGCACAACACTTTATTTTCTTTACTCAAAGTGGATGAATGCATTTGAGTGATTCAATCTGTTTAAATTGTAAATTAAATCAATTATCGTAACTCTATTTTCACAATATAGACAAACGGAAACGAATTAATTTAACATTAAATAAAAACTTGACGTAATAAGACAGTTGGAGTCTAGAGTATCTGTAGAGTATCATAAGACAAAATAAACAAATTTTCGTTAATGTGTAATATAAGTGCAATTAAAAATCCCAGAAAACGAATGAAATTGGCATGTGAAACTTCACTTGAAAGCTTTATTGAAGTGGTACATACAACAATGTTCTTGCGTAGTGCCGGTTAGGATCGTTGAACTAAAATCTGCTGCAATTAAATTAGCAGATCACATGAAAATAAATTCATTTAAAGCTAGTGATGGATGGCTCTGACGTTTTCACAAAAGTTTTCGATTGAACCTTTTCGGCAAAATTTAGTTGATCGAATAAATAGCGAAATGTTTCTACAGTCACAGATATATAATGCTGACGAAACAGGTTTGTTTCGGCGTACTTTACCTGAAAACACCCAAGCATTCCAAAATGAAAAACCTTGGAAGGAAAACTATAAAACAGAGTTTCGGCACCTCTTTGTGCCAATGCCAATGGGTTACATAAAGTGGCCCCTGTTATTGTTGGCAAGTCTCAAAAACCAAGAGTTTTAAAAAACATAATAAATCGTCTCCTTGTGTCATATTACTATTTTAAACACGCAATGTTCACTTATAATATTTTCAAATATTGGTTTTTTAAAGAATTTGTACCTGCAGCCAGAAAATTTCAAGAAGAAGAGCTTGCAATACATCAGAAGACATAAAGTGTTTGTTGCTATTAGACAACGCACCCACACATCCCTTGGAGAACATACTACGAACTGAGATGGCAAGTTTAATTGTATGTTCTTGCCAAAAGACATAACATCTATTATGCAACCGATGGATCAGGCATCATTTTGGCCACAAAAAGAATATATAAGAAAAAGTTTTTAAATGAAATATTGGTGGTTTGGAGGCTGAAAAAGACGAAGAAGACAGAAGAGGCCAATGTACCTTAGAAAATTTGTTTCATGGTCAATTAGTTATTATTTAAAATCAACGATTTTTAATTTCGCAGCTGCTTGGAAAGATGTAACTGCCCAAACTTTAGAAAGTGGTTGGAAGAATTTGTTTGATGATCAAGATGCAGAAATTGATTTAGAGGGAGTATAAGTTTCTGATTTCTGTACAATTATACAAAATAATGTTGGGCAAGAAATAGCCAAGGAAGATGTGTTTGAATTGTCGGAAACAGATGAAGGTGACCCTGGATATCACATTATGACCGAAAGTGAAAGAAGAGATGAAGTGTTATTCAAAGAAAGTGAAAATTAAAGCAAAGATAGCAAAGAGGAAGAAAATATACTCCCAAAACTAAAATGTTCTATGGACAAATAGCATCTTAACGATGTAATATCATTTACCGATAATGCGGCAGATAGCGAAATGCAATTATATTACACGTAGTTTCGCAATTTTAGAGTTATTAATTAAGAAACAACAAACTTTAAAAATCCAAACAAAAATTGATACATTTTTCAAACCAGTGTCACCGAAACCAGGAAGTTCAAAAACAAGCACTGACGAGACTCCTCAACGGGCGTATAGTCTCATTTTAAATTAAAAAACAATTTGCAGGTGACATATCATTTGAAGATGAATAAAGTGCAATTATAAATTGTAATTCGAATGTAAACTTTCGTTTATACTATATTTCTATTTGATAGTTAATAAATAGCTTATTCAGAAAATTTATTTTTATCTAAGATATTCGGCTATATCGGAAACCCCCTCTCCCGCACTGGTCCGTTATATGGAGATTCCACTGTACTTGAATTGCATAACACTATTTGAAGGAATATAAGGTGGTGTAACGAGTGATATCGGTTGGTACTTCTCTCTACACATATGATGGATCCTTCTAATGTTCGTAAATCCTTCTACTGTTCGTAAAGTTCGTAAATCCACAATAATTGTTGTTGCATGTAAAAAAATGCGTTACGAGAGTTACGTTGTGTGTTACGAGAGTATTTTAAAGCAATAGTGTTCTATTATGATTATATTTTATTAATTCTTGAACCGTACTTGCTTTATTAGGATTGAGTCTCGGTTTTAATGAGGGAAGGGTCCATGAATCATTGTTTACTTGTCAATTTTATTAGTGTATGAATTTACTAAAAGCCGCATAAATTGTTTTTTTAATTTAAAATGTGCTCCTAAATAAATCATTAATCTTTGCTCTACCACCCCGGTTGAGTTGCGTGTGTTTTAACAGGAACTGATCTATCTCGTTAAAGGTAACTCAATGCAATGTCACAAATTTCAACGTGAGAATATATGTGTGATTTGATTCTCGATATCTTATAGTTTTATATATTTATGTTCCTGTTTTGATTAAGAACTGACAAACACTTCATCTCAATTGTAATTGCGGATAAATCTTCCCCATCAACTAGTTAATAATTACAGAATTCACTTCCATCTTTTACCTGCATGGCGTGTAAACACTTAATTAATTTTGTGAAAGGTACAACGTTAAAAACGCGCTTTTTCGTTAGTATCAATCATCATTAATAATTATAAATGCATATCTATCTGACGATGTGCGACACTCCGAAACAATATATTAGCTAATAATTAAAGCAACATTATTTTAACACCGCACAAATAAAACATTAATTTTCTCAATATAAACATAGGCCATAATGTTATAGTTGCGCTTGTGCATGTTAAAAAAACTTAATTTTACCTTATATGACTAGCAGCATAATGTCCACCTTCTATAAGTCTTGAAGCGACCGATAATATCCTATTAATATTAACATAAACATTCATCGAACTCATTGTAAAATGTTGGTGTTCTTCTTGTAATTGCTTGGCAAGCTGATAGGTATGGCCGATTTCAACATAATTTAGAAGAAAGACATCACGATTATGACATATCCAATCAAACATCTAAAAACAAGTTCAATAATAAAAATTATTTGTAACAGTTTAAAATCAGCATTGACTGATTGTCACAAAAAATTAAATTATATAAATAATATATTTTAATATATTTCTTATGAATCTATCTGTAACTTCAGATCGCTCCGAATCTTTCATAACTACGTAAACAGGGTAAAATCTGGAAAATACAGATTCATCAAATCTGCAGACTCCAAGATATTTGTTGTTCATACATTTTAATTTTATTAGGTTGAATATAATTTGGTTAACCCGTTTATTATTTACTTTCAGATCGGTGGGGTTATCTGGAGGATAAGAACCGCCGTGCTTATACCCCGAGATAGCTCCAAAACAGGCATCTGACCATATTTCTTAATAAATCTACTTACGTTCATGTTGAGCACATTCAGATCTCATCAATAAAGTAACTCTTTAACCCCTTCAATAATGAAATCCTCTGGTAAAATATAGTTGAATTATTGTATTAGTTGAACATATTTGATATCCATCTACCTAATTGACATACTTGTCACTCTAAAAGGTTATCAAAATTCATACATAATAGTATAATACTAGCTTGCATTTTATGCGTACAAACGTCCATCTGTAAAACGGTGTCAATTATTAGCACGCGAAACCAAAGAAATATATAAAACAATCTAACAGTGCAGGATTCATTGAGGATGGAAGCATAGAGCGTCTGAACAGGGTTGGAGTGGGAAAAAGAGAAAAATTGGCGACACAGACCAGGGGGATCAAATGATAAAGGTTCAAATGGAACTACTGAAAGAAATAAAGGTTGAGGTTAGGGAGTAGAAGGAAATTAAGGTGGAGATAAAGGCATGAAAATTGCAGTAAATGGACGGAAATGGAAGAAATAAAGAAAAATGGAATCATGAGAAAAAGGAGCTTGAGGGAAGGGTATAAGAATTGGGAAATATAGAGCATGAGAGGCAGAAAATGGAAAGGAAGTTAAATGTCATGATATATGAACTGGGCGAGGAAGTAGTAAGAATTGAAGGAATAAGAAATGAAGTGTTAAGAAAGGTACACAGTAATATTGGTGTAAGAGATATGCAAAGAATTGGAAAATTGGAAAATAATAGTAAAGGGAGACCAATAATAATAAGATTAGAAACATGAGGGAGATCATGCAACAAAAAGTTATTAAAGGGAAGTGGTATATATTAAAGGGCCACCACGTACAGATAAATAATAGTAAAAAGTGATGTCGGCATCCCCTTTCCGTAACAAGTATAAAGAATATTAGATGTAATATAAAAAGGGTGGAAAGGGGGACTAAGGAATTAGACAGGGATATTAAGGGGAGAAGATAAAAGTTTTAAGCTGGAATGTTCACTAGATAAAAAGTAAAATAAAAGGTAAAGGGTTTTTAGATTATGTGAAAGGGTTTGGTATAGTTAGGTGGTACAAACGGGGGTAGAGGGGAAGGAGCGGAAGGAGGTAAAAAAGTATTTACGAGTCTGAGTAAAACTGTCTTATTGGTCATTCCCTCATTACTTGCTCATTATATTTACATTTCCTATTTCCGCACAAAAAGATCTCCACACATTAGTAGTAGAATGTACTTTGCATAAATAGTAGATAAATTTTTTTAAAAGAAATTATAATTTTTTGTTTAAAACAGTAAAAAAGTATTATATAAAATATATGATCTAGATCATCAAATTTATATAAAATAAAATACAATATTAATATTTTTATACTTTCCAAATTTCTAATTGAAATATACAAATTGACTTTAAAAATCCTTTGTAAGAAAAATACCGTTACCTTGATATACCAAAATAAAAATTGAATCTTATTTAGTCTAAAGTGCGTGAGAGCGTGAGACTGAGACTGAACGAATATTTGCTAAATTCTCCAGCTTCACTCCCTGTAAACACCAGCTCCGAGTAGCTCCAGCTCCAAAACTCTGGTTTGTAGTCTGAGCTATCATGATATCTAAGATTTTTTTAAAATTTATTTAAAAGTGGGTATTTGAAAGAATTTAACCTTGGTATTTCCTAGATAGTCCCATCAAAGATTATTATTTCTTAAAACTTTATCTAGTCTGAGCTATCATGATATCTAAGATTTTTTTAAAATTTATTTAAAAGGGGGTATTTGAAAGAATTTAACCTTGGTATTTCCTAGATAGTCCCATCAAAGATTATTATTTCTTAAAACTTTATCTTACATATCATGCATGAAAAATACTGCAAAAAGCCCACTGCCCATAGGAAGAGCTTATTTATTTAGTTAGATTAAGCAGGTCGTCTTCGAAAATTGTGTAACAAATATGAGAGACTAACAAATCAGAAAAAATGTCGATGAACCGCGGGTGGATGACCATTTCGGCCATCCAATAATAATGTTCGTTATATAAATGGAAACTAGAATATAAGAGGAAGCAGAAATATTCTATTTAGGATAAAAAAAAACTTATCAGATAACAAACTTTGAAACTCAAAGTGGTTTGAAGTTAATTAAAAACTTTTTTTCTTGTTAATTCTCATTCGCATTCATGCCGCCTGGTGACGTTCACTGACTGAGCAGATATGAATGATGTAAGATATTAAATTATCAGAAAGGTCCTTACCAATTAATTTTGAATATAAAGTAAAAGACGTAAGTTTAGCTCTGTTCGTCATATAATTAATTCATTTAGCATTCATACGCAACCTTAGTTATAAAGATTTATTATGGGAAAACTGAGTTTATTATAGAGGTAAATTTCCGGATATTATATATTTATAAAAATAAAGAAAATGTCTACAAACGTAAAGAATACATATTTTGATAGCGGATTATCATTAATTCAATTAATTAACGATTGCAATTCTCTAATTAATTCATCAAATCAATGAGTAATTCTGTAATGTAATAGAAATTGACTAATCAAATCTAATTCAATTTTTTCGAATATAATATACCAATTAACAAATCAATTTAGTAATAACTAATTACTAAATAATAATAATACTAATATAAACTAGTATTATTAAGATTTAATATGCTCAAAATAAAATCCATATCTCGCACATGTATGTGCGCATTTCACAGATAGAATACTTTCGTATCGGACGATTTCTGTTCTGAATACTTTTTATTATTAATAGTTTTTTAACTGGGAAAAGCATTTAACGTATATTTCCCTTTCTTATTCTCACTAAACAGTTACGCTTTGCACCTTTTGGTGCTTTGAACAAATCCGATTGGATATTAAGTCTATGCATTTTAGCAGAAGGCGTTTTCAATGCAATTCTTCGAAAATTTTGGCCACATGAAGTTACCCACCACTGTTTGGAAACTGCTCATTTTATTACAAGTAAGCGCCACCCAACAAATAACTTATTTTAATTAAATAAAAATCAACTCAAATCAATAGTAATTCAAAGAACATCAGATCAGGTATACGTAGACATTCCATAATTTTCAGATGAATCTTTCGTTCTCTTGCCACTCACTTCTTATTTTCATTCACTTATTTCAATATTTCATAACTATTCCTTGGCAACTACTTCCTTAACGTGAAAGCAAGAAGGTCAACGCAATGGAAGAGGGAAGCCAACCACTCAACACACCAAAAATGGAAATGGCAGAGACACAACTCCTTAGGCACGAGAGGAGCATCATCGACGCTTTCCAGGATTATTTACAGGATCTTACATTTTTACAAAGTAGAAATATGCCTGTACAATCGAAAGATGTCTCTGTTCATATATAGTATATTACATAAGAAAAAACATAACTTTGATATGCCAACCTTTTTTGGAACAATTTCGCCATAAAATTACGTGACGTCGGTGGTTACTCACCCTGTATATAAATAAGAAACAATTAAAAGTTCTTGTAAATTATATTCATTTATAAACATCCTTTTACTTGCTACTACTGTCAAAAATCACTTTTCTATTTGTATTCTATCACATTTAATTTTAGTGTATTCTTGTGTAATGGACGGATACATGTGAACCTCCCATGAAAAAGTTTACCCGGCGGATGTGTTGCTGTGACGAACGACGGATGCACGTGAACCAAGCATAATGCGTCAAAAGTGAATCCTTCGATCTACGGCCCATTAATCGTTGCGGATTTTCAAGCTACTTTTCAATTATTATTTTTCGACTTTTTTTTAAAGCACAACTACTTCATAACACAAAACTTACAAGTTACAAAAATTCAGATATAAATAAATTAGTCGACATAGCAATTTAGAAATTTCTCTTATTACATTATCTTTAATTGTATAGGTTGTAATCGTGTTAATTATAACTCATGCAATTATCAAAAATTTATTCAAGTCTTTACATTGAAACAATTTCGTAAATTTTATAAATATTCAAAGGTTAACCCTTAAATCCATACGTTGCAAAACTGCAATACTATATTTAAGCGCTATAACTAACGCTTATAACACTGTAGCTATTGTGTTTTAAATTATTCCACTAGATATCTCTGTACAGATCAAACGACGCTTACAGAAAATAAATTTTGAGTACAAACGTCCACACTTCTGGAAGTTTCAGCATTTGTTTTCTTTGGAAGAAATAAAATGATTTATATACTCCAAGAAAGTTAGTCTCTACCATTGATTAGTTATTTCCGATTTTTAGTAATTCTTGTATAAAAGAAACAAAAAACATTATGTCGTACGAATGCAACAACATGCAGTAACAGTTTTTAGGTTATGTCGATGTAGTGTACAATATTATGATTCATTCTTGCTATTGATATTGTATTTCTTTCTATTATTTAATATGATTAATATAAACAGGTGATCATAAGAAAGAATATTTGAACAACCAAGTGGGAGGTGAAGAAGTATTGGAAGAACAAGAAAAATATTTCGAGTGCGATTCTATCCTGACACAGAAAAACTAATATTAAGATGTAGAAATTGAAATAATTGATAATGGCACTAATGCAGACCCACCAATAATTAAGGATATCGATCCAGACGGTTAGGAGAGCTCTGCAGGATTTGACCTGAGTGCTGATCCAATACTCTCTACAAAAATATGTGAAGCGAAATGAGCCGCTCTTCATAATTTGATTTCGAAAAAATTGATCGAAAATAATTAGCAAATTTAATTTAGAGGAAATTCTCAACTTATGTAATTGGATACACCATATTTGTCACGTTTAAATTTGGAAGATGATTTTGCTTCCAACGTGACTGGCAAGAGAGAATTCTTTTAATGGGTTACGTAGTGATTTTATCCTACACTACGGGACCTTCTCCTACAATAACTACAAAATGCTATTCACTTTAATTTACTTACTACGAAACGATGTTATAATCCTCAGTTTCCATACACTGTTTAGAATAAAACACAAGACTGTAAGAGAAGTAAATGTTAGCGTTGTCAGCCCTGTAGTAAGTTTTATCTGGCTCAGTCGACTAAAATTATAATAAAACTACATACAGGGCCCCACAGCCCTAACATCTACCAAGCGTCTTTCTTAGTCAAGTCTGTTTGAATAAAACAGATGCATAAATTCAGCACTTTGAGTGTATTGCATATCAACAACAAACATTTTTTATAAATATAACACAAATGAACCTATATTTTTTTAAAACTATTTTTACCGTTATTTTCAGTCTAATTTAAGTATAAAAATATTTTTATTTTTGAATTTGAAAAATTATGTATTTAAGGGTTAAGAAATGTCTATTTCTAGAATCAATTTAGCTTAGCACAGTGAATAGGAAATTTCTAGTGTTATATAAATTTAATTAGTATCTACTTAATATTCCATTAATTTGAAAACTGATTAGAACCGAAAACTTAAGAGGAACTTTATAATAAGTTTAGGCGTTCTTAGCCAATTGAATATGTACTTGTACATACAAATAATAATTATGTGATGAATATAAATCTACGTGTGACATATTACAATCTATAAAATTGGCAAATAAAATGTCTTTCTTTGCAAGTAAACAAAATAAGCATCTAAAAGCAATACTTTCGTTAATCAACAAAATATTTTTAGGATTGATGTTTAATTAAATACATTCAAATGATCTTCCAATGCCATTTTTGAAATATGAAACAACATTTACATAATTCATTCATCATTCAAAGTTGGACAAACACGAATGAAATGAAATAAAAGTATAGTCCGCACGCTCTAATATCAACATAATGTGCAGTAACGAGTGAGTTTTCGTTGGGTAGCATTCACATTCGTTGTTCGAGAGGAGTAAGTCAGCGTCAAGTATTGGCAGCGTCAACATATGTGAATTTGTGCATAATACGCCATTTGCATATTTTCTTGCGTTGTTTTCGTGTTGTTTATGTGTGTTAATATACTAGGTTACGGTTTACGGTTTTTTTGTGCATTGTTACAGTTGTCATATTATTATTCGTTTTATTATTATTATTATTTTATTAGTTTTATTTTTCAAAATGTCTTCGTTTCCGAAAAGATTCTGCAAAACAAAGAACGTGAAATTATAGTTGATGTGCTAGATTTTCACGGAAAAATTATATGAAAATTTGGCTTGCGGAATGAAATATTCCTCACATTACGCAATCCACGAAGCCTGAGTTATACGATATACATAAAAATCACAAAAATAAATCTCCAAATATGTTCTTAACACCGAATTTGTTAAAGTAGATTTTAGCTGCCGTATTATCCAGAATTAAATCCAATTGAAATGATTTGGGCTGAAATAAAATTCTGGGCGATAAGAAGAAATATCACATTTAAGCTGGAAGATGTCATAAAACTGCCTGAAGAAAAATTTAAAATGACAACAGCCAAGTAATTGAAAAAAGGATGTGATCATTGGGGTAATATTGAAATCAATATATCGAAAAGGTACATTTTAAGGCTTCTGATCATTTGTGCTTCTTGTCAACACCGCACATTCTGATGAATATAGTTCTTCAGGAGAAAATGAATCGTTAGTTGTTTCTTTATTATGAATTTTTTTGTACACTTGGTATTGCTTTTAATCTAGGAAATAGTACGTCGAAGTATTTTTTGTGTAATTGTGAAGGGTTTAAATCTTAGAGCGTGTGGACTATACATGAATCAGAATAAAATTACGAAGTGCGAGGAACGTTTTTTTGTTTAATTGTAAATGCATCAGTACACAATGCTACTCAATTTTAAGGCGAATCATTAATCCGCCTTGAGTCAGAACCTTTGTAATTGAATTGGTGAACACACACGACGCTACTTATCAATAACGAGTCAGTAACGTATTAGTAATTAGTTAATAAAGATTCGAATTACCTAGTCAAGTATCTAATGACACCAAAACTATGTAATAGTATCGGAACAGTAAGCATATTTGTGGCAGCAACGTTCAAGTACTAAAACGAATGGGCTAGACCTCGTGTTTGGAACTACTTTAAAGTGATATTGTCAAGTGTAAACCTGCGGAAAATCTAAAAGCTACCACTCGGTGCCGTAAGCATACATGTCGCGTTTATTTTTGCAGGTGTTAGAGCTCCCCACCGATTTAATTTATACTTATGTACACTCAGTTCCCTTAGTGATTCATTTTAATTTACTTCACTAAATAAACTTGTCACCGATTTAATTTATTTTATCGGTGACAAATAATTATTTAATTAGTACCGAAGACTAAACACTACTTTCCCCCTTACTTAACTACTTTATCTTTATCCATGATTTAATTTGGAATTAAGTATGATCTTATTTAATTTAATGAAGAATCTAAGTAGTATTTACCTTTACGCGATAAGACGAATTTTAAGCAAGTAGGTGTTAGTTAATTCTGAAAATTGTGATGAAAAGAAGATTACAAGAATTTGTTGTAAAAATTGAGGCAAGGTGGACACGTGTTTCTAGCACAGGTTATAGCTGTTATAAACACCTTTACTTATTTCAAATGCAGGCGTAAGGTCTCATTGCATCGAACTACGAATCCGATACTCAACCGTTACGCTATGAGTGCCTATACAAATAATTTTTAAAATCTTCTATTTAAACGTTGCATGTATGTAAGTTTGCATACATTAAGATGTTATATTTTGAATTATTCGCTGTATACACAAATGATATAATGTTTTGTATCAGCTATGTGTTATGCATTTGGACGAATTAACACCTTTTACAAATTGAGATGAACCATTAACGTATTTACCAATGAAGCAAGGGACTTTAACAATCAAAGTTCACCTCGTATAATACTTGAATTGGGGTTTTGTCTGAGAAGCATCGGACCATTCTCAATTTCTTAAAGGTGTTAATTCGTCCAAATGCATAACACATAGCTGATACAATATATTATACCACATATGTATACAGCGAATAAT
The DNA here is from genome assembly GCA_009867245.2 of Adranes taylori. NCBI lineage: Eukaryota > Metazoa > Arthropoda > Insecta > Coleoptera > Staphylinidae > Adranes > Adranes taylori. The sequence goes on from WYDF02268104.1 coordinate 13,439, forward strand.
TCAAAATATAACATTATTATATTAATATATGTAAACTTACATACAAGCAACGTTTAAATAGAAGATTTTAAAAATTATTTGTATAGGCATTCATAACGTAACGATTGAGTATCGGATTCGTAGTTCGATGCAATGAGACCTTACGCCTATATTTAGAATAAGAAAGTGTTGATAACAGATGCTAGAAACACGTGCTCACCTTGCCTCAATTTTTACAACTAATTCTTATAATCTTCTTTTCATTACAATTTTCGAAATTAATACTTACTTGTTTATTTGATTTAATTCACAACTTTATTTTCAAAACCCAAACCGACACGGGTCCAGTCATTAAAAACAATAATTCGCTCTCTGTGAGCTGTGTGGAGCTTTTATTCATTTTTTGGATAGCTAATTTCCTACCCAGAACACGATCTATTTCTCCCACTACTTTACCCCTATCCTACCTCTAGTAAATTGTTATGATTTAATGTATTCCCACTTAATTAACTATCTCCTATTTTTCAAAATTACTTTCGGCCATCATGGATTCATGTTGAATCAAATCTGTTTTCTTCACACATGTTAGTATGGTGTTGCACAGTACTAAGCTGCAGTGTGTATTAGTACTTTAATTTATTATTGATCGATTACCAATCAGATCCATTCATTCACACACAGACAACAGCGTCATTCCGTTCCACTACAATGCTTGCAAAATGGGTCTGTGGCCCTGCATGTAAAAGAATTTGTATAGGATTTGTTCAAGATTCAATTAAATACAATAGAGTTCAATCAACGATCAATGAATATTTCTACATTTTAATTGTAAAATGTATTTTTCCTAACTTATTTCGCCTAGCAATCCGAAATGATGTACAAGGATCAAGCATGCGAAACTATCTACCATAGAACCAAATTAGAACGAGGACAATTTGCCTCGTTACAATATTTACATCAAGGGGTGGGGTGCGCAATTTTTAACAACCGGTACAACTTAATACATTATACTGAACAATTAATGCTAATGTTGAACAACTTAATGCATTTTCAATTCTCAAATAGATTTATTAACTTTAGGCAGTCCTAAATGGTAACGTCTACCATCGACATGGTCCGAATTTCGAGTATAAGAAATAAGACGCAATTTCATTCTAAATTTGATTCAAATTGGCAGTACTAAAAAAAATCTAAATTAAAAACGGTACGATAATTTCACCTCTTATACATGCTACGAATATCTTTAATAGGTACCTGTAATAAAAAATTAAAATTTGCACAAAGTTACCTTCTCGCAATCTTGTTCAAATAATCTCAATTGAAAGCATTGATCCAACTTAATCTTTTTATGGTGCCACGATTGCAATAAATTGTGTTGCGATGTGTGTACGGTATCCAAATTTTGCAACACCAAGGTTTTAATATCACTATCGGTTGAACTACTACTACATGGAGAATCAGATTCTCTACCACTTCCACCACCACCACCTCCTCCTCCACCTTGACCTGTGTCGTTTGCGCAGATTTTCTGCAGAATACGCTGACCTAAAATTAAAAAAAAAAGTTTGATTCTAGTTTCAATAATTTTGACAGTGAATAAAAAAAAACTATCGTAATAATTTAAAAACTGTTCTTTTCGAATGTCCCATTACATACTCGACTAACATATTTGTGTCACTATATGACTTGTTAGCAATAAGAAAGTCGTATTAGCTAAATATAAATCTCTTATGTATAAAATGGTGTTTTATCTGTTTAAACTGTTGGTGGTAGCAGTTCTAATAAGTACATAGTGTGTCCCATTGAGAAGGTGACTTAATTTTCACACCAGCTGCAGTATTATCTCTCAATAAATCGACGTGTTATGTGGATTTAATATATGGCTATCACCACCAAAAATCTAAAGCGGCTAGTCTATCCAGTTGCTTAGCTATAATATTTCTAGGAAACAATAATTTTTGACGTTGGTATAAAAACACTATGGACCAAAAAAGCAACACCAAATTTCGTTTTTAATTGGATAAAAATGCCACCGAAACGTTCCAAATAATTAAAATATCAAACTTCACTAATATTCCAAAAACGAGAATGCATCGAATTTAAACTAAAAAGTTGGAAAAACGGAAAGTCTGTACGAGTTTTGTGCCTCATACGCTGCCGGGGAACCAAAACAACGCCAGAGTTCAGCACTGTCTGGATATGTATAAAAAAACTGATTCTGATCCAAAGTTCATGGAAAGCTTCGCAACTGGCGACGAAACTTGATGCACTGAATATATTTTATAGCCAAAAGATATTAGACTTATTCAATTCTTGGGATTCTACTGTAGGAATTTTTAAATATTTTACATGATCTAAGGGAATAATATCTAAAAGATGGGAAATCATTGAAATCAATAAATTCCATAAAAGAATGTACTGATCTATCAGCATAATTTCATTTAATTATGCAAAGTTAAATTAATTTCCTAATAAAATAGAGATTCTTAAATATACACACGTATAATAGTTTCATCGTGTAGGTGTCACTTCGTACGCGAGAGGGAATCTAGCGTGACGAAAGAAGTTAGAAAGGGAAAAGAAAGCATTTTTTTACGCGAATAAGTTTTTACACTCCTGTGTGTTAGAGAGAAATGATGAAAAACTAATTAAAGTAATAGACTTTCTATAAGTAGAAGTGAGATGCAGAGATGCAACAAATTTCTGTCGAAACCTCGTATGAAATATGGCGGAGTTGATTAGTTCAGTCTTGAAGTTTATTTCTAATTACGCGTATTTTACTTTATTTTATTTTGATGTGAAAATAATAAGCAGATATTCAATGTAAATAGGCAGATATTTATTATAAATCAATAGTTTTGAGAAGTTCAAACACCTTAAGTTATGATTTCTTGCTGAGTAATTGCATTTAGTGTAACAAGTTGTCATCAAACATTAAGTTAACTAATTATGAATCTTATTTAAATGTCGTAAGCTAATTTTTATCACTATGTCCTTCAATGGATGTATTTGATTAAAGCCTATTGGCTAATGCACTATTTAATAAAGTTTAATCTTTGTTTTATTTATTTAAACTTGGTGTTAAAAATTGTCAAAAGATAATTATTTTATTGTGAATAGATTACTTTAGAATCTTGATGTGTTTATTATTTGGCAAAATTCGTAAACCCAATATAATTGTTATTGTATGTAAAATAAATTATTTGGGGGTTAATAGAGTATTTTAAATCAATCGTGTTTTATTGACCGTATTTGCTTTATTACGGTTGAATCTGGGTTTTAATCAAGCAAGGTACTATAACTTATTGTTTAATTACTAATTTTATTAGTGCATAAATTTATTGAAACTCCCAAATAACCTTTTACTAGGATGACTACGCCCTAAATAAATTTTTATTCTTTGCTCTGCCAGGTTGGGTTGAGTGTTTTAACAGTAACTGATTTATCTTGTTGATGCTAACTTAATTCCATGTCACAAATTTCAACGTGACCTTATACCATTGATAAAAGCGCCAAAGTGAAGAATGTCTTAAGCCAGAAGTTCTACAATTTGAAAAAGATCAGTCATAAAGAATTATTCCAGAGAATCTAATGATGAGCGGTAAATAATACTTGAATGTTCTGTAGCGTTTATGAAACAGAATTCAACGAGTTCAGAAAGAATACTATGAGCATTCATCGGATTTTCCACCATATAACTTCTAACTTTCCCAAAACTCAAATTGAATCACAACGTGTAGTTGATTTTACATCAATCACCATTTCAATGGGACACACTGTGTATCACTAAAAAGTAGCAAATATTGTTTTGGCCCTATAACATTTATTTAACACAACTTAATAAAGCTTTTAATAGAACAAATCTATATCTATACAGTATACTCATATTTAAATCTTTGATTTTCAGGAATTTCTGTCAGGAATTACATATGAGAATTTTCTAGGCTCTTATATTCTGAATATTAATATTTTATTCAAATTAATTAAATAAACATTTATATGAAAATAAAAAGCGACATGTTTAAAATTCAAAAGCAAATACTATGAATTTAATATATACTAAAATATAACTTCAAGTCTACCATGTTACATTGTAACTCATTTAATATACTCGAGGAATGTGTATCCAATAAGAGCCAATTTATCGTAATTGACATGATCAAAGGGATTCATTAGTAAGCTAGCAATTTCCTTTCGAAAAGGGCTGGCAAGCCCACCCGTATTACAAGGTAGTAAAGTAGCAATAAGGTTGTTTCTTCTGAACAAACATAGTAAACGGGTGATCGAATAAATATAAATATAGTGCATAATTTCTTATAAATATTTAGATATATAATAAAACTAAACTATACATGTGGAAACAATATTTTAGAGATGTTCAGGTATGGTACACAATATTATTGTTTTGATCTATAACAAGGTTTTCAATTAATTCTTTGTTTTATTACTTATTTTATTATCATCACTTTCGACTTGTGGCCATCATCAGGTGAAACTACCATTATATTATTACATTACGTTATTACAAATATCTATCTCTTAATTAAATTTACAATTAATTTTAATTTAGTTTATTGGGGGTACAGGGAGGGAGGTTTGATGTCTTGTAATGGGTATTTGATTCTGTTTTGTGTATTGTGTTTATCTAAACTTATGTTTATTAAAGGATATTAAATTTATTATTGTACTTATCCATGTATTAAAGTATTAAATTTATCCATATTAAATTTATCATGTATTAAATTTATTAATTAATATTATGACATATGGTCTTGAATGAATATTGTTTTTGTAATATACTTATTTATAGTCGGCCTATTTCTGTCATGTATGCTTATCACCGACTACTATGTGTTTTAACGTCTAGCCTCTGCCATCGACGCTGATACGTAGAGTATCAGATAATTTCGTCTTTACCAACCTTTATTGATTAACTCGTAAAGAGATCTTTATAGTGCATGCCAACCCGCA
>WYDF02268115.1:0-18387 GCA_009867245.2 Adranes taylori
TCGGCATTTCATATCAGACTGAGATTCATTTCATATCAGACTAAGCCACAGCGAAGCGTGGCCGGGTTTAGCTAGTAATTAAATAAAAATAAAGATTCGAGATTAAATTTTTTCATTAAAAAGTCAATAACTATTATTATTAGTTATGAAAAAATATATTTATAGTTATTTACTGATTAATTTGAAGATGCAATATTTCATATAAACAGTTTAATTATGTTTTGATAACCTTTTCGGCAGTATCGATATAAATAAATTTATATAATGTTTTATTGGTAGTAAATATCTGTTAGTTCTTGGAAAAAAAATATTGAATTATAATTTCTAATAAAAAACAATTATTGAACTGAAAATGAATGTAATATTTTATTTTAGTCTCATTTTAAGCCGTAAGTGATTATTAACATTTTCTTTGAATTAAATTATGTAGATATCTTTTAATTGATAATTTTATTTCTCTTAAATGTAGTTTTGGTTGCAACTGTAATTGCGAAAACTGGTAAATCGGTTTTGTGTGTACAATCTTGCACGCCAAAATATTCGACCATTTGTGGTGAAAGTAAAGACGGGACTAAGAAAGAATTTTCTAATGAATGTGCACTAAGAGATGAAAACTGTAGATTTCCCAGTAAAGGTAGTTATGTTCTATTTATAATGAACCCTTTAATTATTTATTATACAGTGCATTATTATAGCCAAACATTTTCTATTTCCAAAGGGCATTTCCGTAGTAGCGCAGCTGCTAGCAGTTCCGAGCCTACCATGTACTTTCCGTGAAACTCTAAAATAGTCAACATGAATGAAATCTAATATACCGGGAAGGGGACTGGGGAGAGTTTTCACACCATAAGTTGTGACCCTCCACTCTTAAATACTCCACTAATTGTAATTGAAAATATTAGCATCTTATTAATTAAATGTCCAATAGCAGGCAATATAAACGATATTATGTTATATGAAACTTTATTTTCAGATTACAAGTTGTTATATTCTGGTTCTTGTCTGAGAATTTAGGAAATGCTACCAGCTATATGATAAAAGTTTAATGACGAAGAATAAGTTTTTTTATAAGGGAATATTTTTAAGAATTATATAAGATTATTATTGTCGAAAATATATTTCTTAACTTCATTACATGGTTTAACTGTTTATATAACATATGTAGAAACTATATAAACTAAATAATTCAAAAATTTGTGGAAGTCCATTTTTCATATTCTGGAAGTCCTACGTTTTGTTATATCTTGCATCAAACAAAAGTTTAACCTTTTAATTTTGACTGTCACTCGTCTATTAAATTCAATTAGCACAACAGGGGTTTAGGTTAAAAATTGATTATAGTTTATTTGGAAATGCATGATAGCACAATTTTTATGGTAGAGATTCAAAACGGTTGTCATACAGGGTGTCTAAAGCAGAAAAACTTAAATAGATGGTACATTCTTATCTCAGTTTTTGCCAGACTTTAGTAAGACCACCCGGACAAACCTCGAATATAATACATCATAAAATGCAAATGAGCAATGAACCAATAATTGTACGCCTCAGTGACGGAGACATCATCAGTTTCCTCATTTTCCACAGATATAATAAATGGCTATATTGTTTCTTTTATTACCATATCGAGTTTCTGGAATTTTCTTCCTCCGTTATGAAGCCAATTGTTAGCGTTTTACAAATTGTCAGATTAAATTGTTGATACATAATAGTTGATGAACATCTTGAACTTTAAATGTTGTATTCTTTCTCGCGACATAACCCTTCATTGAAGCTCATTAGTTCAATGGGGTTAAGTAAGTTCACAGTGATAAAGTGGTAATCGTAATACCTTAACTTCACGTTCTTTTGCTATTTCATCTACAGCATAGTTCGTAAATGTTGATTTACAAATTCCCAAACGAATTCCAATTGGTGAAAATTTTCAACAATTTGTCTCTTTTAATGTTGGACAACGCTTTGTTTCCATTAATATCTACCATTAATATAGTTAGGGCTTTTCAAAGTATCGGCTACGAAATCTTATATGGTATTAACAGAGCTTTTCACGATTCGCACACATTTTTGCATGGAAGTGGATATTTTGAACAGTTAATTAAATAGTTATATGAAGTTATCATTGCTTTATCTTAACTACTCCTAATGTTTTAACTTTTGTTACAATACGGCCCCCTTGTTAAAAGTGTGTACGTTAAATTTTTTAATAAAATCAAGTTTTCTCAAAAACTATTAGTTTTAGGGCCTACATGTATGAATATAATTTATACGGATAAGTTGGTTCTACAATATGAAAAAATAATATACAGGCTGTTTCATTTAAGAAAAACACCTCTAATAATAGTTGTTTAAGAAATAAAACTATTTTTAGTCGAAAATATTTTAGCCATTCCTTCTATTTGCTGCAAAATTATGTTTCATTACTTCGCCCTTAAACAATTTTTAAGGGATCACTTATGATACAATGATTTTTGGAAAATTTTCACTTTGATTTCGATAACTTGACAACATCGAAAAATTTTTAACTTATAAACATTGTGCTGTATGTAGAATTCCTACCGATAATAAATACTGATAAAATATACAGAGTGTTCTGTTTAAAAAAAACGTAATGCGGATGTCATCCTATTTGATGTATACACCCTGTATATCTTAAATTATTTTAGAAACCTACAGAATAATGAAGGGAACAAGTTTAGTTGTTCCCTTCATTATTGATTTTGTTCTATTTTTTTAACTTTAGCGAGATAATGGACTTCCTCACACTAATGGGCCAGCCTGTATATTAATAGAAATACAAATAGTTATGTTGAAACTTATCTATTATCAAATTATCTTAATTTTAATAATATAACAAAGTTTGATAAGACCTCTTCTTAAGCATCTTCATAAATTTTATGAAAGACGTACTGATTGTCCTCCTGGACATTCTCCATCTTGTATCTTTTTCAAATCTGAAACAAAATTATTGAATTGAATTACATAATTCTTTTGTGAGAATAACCAATTTTATTATTTTGCTGGGATCACATAAATTATCTATTTTTATGCAATTTGGTTAATGAATTAAAAAATTATGTACTATATAAAATTGATTTTATACATATTTATCTATGAGGTATGATCAAATAATGCTCGGAGTTATCATTTTTCTCGAATAATTTTTATTTATTCCTCAATGTTAACATTGTCCCCTTAAAGTAATCCCCACTGGACATAATACACTTCTTCCCAGCGTTTTTTGAACTCTTCGAAGCAAGTTTGGAATTCAATTTTCAATATGGCGTTGAATTGCTTTAGCGATTCTGTTTCAATGTCGTGAATCTTGGCAAAACATCGCCCTTCCATGCTGTTCGTCATCGTTCGGAGTAGAAAAAGTCACAGGGTGCAATAGCGGGTAAAATTGGGGGACGCGGATTCATAATGGTGTTCCTTTTTTCCCAAAAATTTACGAACAAGTAACGAAGTGTGCGCAGGTGGGTGCATTATTGTGGTGCAATCACCAGGAGTTGTCTCGCCATAAATTTGGGCATTTTCTTCGGATTGCTTCACGTAAACGTAGTAAAACTTCTTGTTGGCCCTACGATCTGGTGACAAGAACTTATGGTACACTATGTCATTAAAGGTTTTATTGGGACGATTGGATCTTAGTTTCGATGTCACATACACCCATGTTTTGTCACCAGCTATGATTTGTTTGAGTAATTCGATGATTTCATTAAGCAGTTCCTGAGTCAGTTAGACATTGCTTATGAGTAAAAAATCAATAATTTGAGAACATATTTTGTTGCCGCTTGTCCCAAACCCAAAACATCTGAAATAATAGCTTGACATGAGCCAGATCAAATGCCAACATCTTCAGCAACTTCTTTTATAGTGATTTGGATGTTTCCATAACTATTTCTTCCACATTTACGATGTTATTATCAGTTAGTGATTTGTTAGGATGCTCGTTATCCTCAACAGCTACACGGCCTTCTTGGAAATGCTTGTACCACTTAAAATGCTTGTTTTATTCATATAATTAGCAAAAGAAGAAATATTTAACATCCCAGCACTGTGTTGCACTTTATTTTATTCTTAACAAAAAGCGTAATGCAAATTCTGTGTTCCGTTTTGTCACAAGTGATAAATCGCGGTGACACCAAAATACAAGTAACCTTATTCACAGTTAGCAATAAATTAAGCAGTTATTAACAGATGTTTGACGAAATATCTACCAATAAAACAACAACAAAAATATGATGTCTGTCCTTTTACAACCCGCGAAATAAAAAAAATCCGTCTTATCTGATTATATCTCGTATAGTATTACAATTTAATTAATAATGAATAGACAGAAACACAACTTACTTTTATTATGTTCGCAGTTGTAATTCTTCAAAACACATTCAGTGCCAAAGGAAATCTTTTTTCCATCTGCACCCTGTCCGCAAACTGGCTTATATTCATCGCCGCAGTTTTTCATACAATCTTTTTTACCAGCTGGTACCGACATTGATACACTGATCAAGACAAGAACTAAAAATGCAATTAAAGTTAACTTATTTTGTTTTATATTTGATTATTATATATTTAGAGCTTTTAGGTAGTGATGAGTCGTTCCTTAAAGAGCGTGTTTTTATCGCGGTATATGTTTGGAACGCGATGTCATTTGAAAGGAACTTGCTCTCATTGGAACACATCGAGTCAATGAATTATTTTTTATAATTCATTGTCGCATGGTAAATTGTTCATTCTAGCTAGTTCCAATAGAAAATATGCAAAACAAACAAAAATATTCATGAATATTTTCGATTGTTGTTCCGAACAGATACCGTTTCGAATGCAAAGCAATATCATACATAATAGAACGAGATGTATAAATGAAGGAGCGATTGCGTGAATAGATCATTGATGAATGGAAATCTTTTTGGTTTCCACAGAAGCAACTCATAACTTAGATCTTGAGAAATAATTGTTTCAACAAGTAATTAATTTGCAGATCTCTTCTAGGTAATTTTTTAATTTTAGTTTCTTTCATAAATTTGTAAATTAGTTGAATTTTAAAATGAATAGTGAACATTTCGTAATGATGTTAACATAAACAATGGAAGTATTAAATTTGATGTAGTCCAATTTCAGATACCTGGTGATGACATGTGTAATCACAAATAGCTTAAAAGAGTCATAATTAAATTAAAAATACGAAACAAAATTATTATTGATATAATAAATAGTTTGATAGAAAAACTCGAACACTATTCCCAATAATCCATGATTAAAATAATATAAATATAAGTTACATAAACATTTTAATAGAAATTTATTGGTCTATTTCTATAGTTACGATTTTCTTGAAATTTTAAAATGATTTTTTTAAAGAAATTTTAATTGTAATTAATAAAAATGATTAAATAGTTGATTTAAAGTTCTTTTTCCTTGTCACTATAAGGAATAAATTAAATGGAACGAGAACGTTTGCGGTATCTTTACGCAACGAAACGGTCTATGCCGGAACGAAACGGAGTTCCAAGCCTGAAACCAGGATTTCCATTACAAGTTGTGCTTTTTTTAAATTAAAATTTACATCTGCTATTTATAAAAATTTTTGGCACTACAATTTTTATACTACAATTTTTATAATTTAAAAATTCACATATACAAATGAAAGTTTCTTTAATCTTCAAATAAATAATTACAATTTACTATTTTGCTACATTCTGTTGCAATTTAATTTAAACTTACTTCAGTGAGTGTTTTATTCTTTTTATAATTAATTATTTATTGATAATGTAAAATTTTTAATACTTCTCAAACTTAAACTTACTATGGATCTCACAGGGCCCTAAACAATTAATTATAAAATGATTCAAGAATATTTTCAAAAAAAAGATAGATATATATATATATATGTATATATATATATATATATATCTATATTTTATATAACTCATAACTTACCAACAATAACAAATAATGTGTATTTCATTGTGAATTAATTATACAATATTAACCAGAATTTTCAGGTGTTATTTTCTGATAGACTTGAGTTAACAATGATGGAATAAACAAGTTGTTCGGAATATATACATATTACGGTAATTTGACCCCTTGTTTGCAATCGCATCGCATTGCCAATTTAACTAATTCAACACAAATAACTTGTTATCTCATTCTCGAATCATATTCTTGTATTTTAATGTATAAGTGAATGTTTTTTCCTGTATATTATGGTGTGTACGTGCTTGTTAAAAATGAAATCATTGTTTTGATTTTCCATCGAATGCATTAAAATTTTATGTTATCAGTGTATAAGGACCCCCTTTTCTTTAAAAAAGTGTAGTCCAAAAATGAAGAGGTCGTTATACATGGATAGTACAAAAAACTTTTTCTTTTAATTTGGCATTATAATAAATCAGGAAGATACAACTATTTCATAATCGGCGCAATTTGAGTTGGGGGACATTTAAGGAGTAAATCAAAAGAGGGAAAAACATAAAATATACGTAAAGTAAATAAAACGTTTTACTTTCTGATGATTTCAAAGCAATATTGTAACGAGGCAATTTGCCCTTGTTCCAATTTAGTTTCATGATAGAAAGATTGAGCATTTGAAACTTCTAAAGTACGCGCACAATTTAGAATGGATAGATTTTGTGAAAGATTATTATTATCTAAGCATGTTGTATGCTAGATACACGAGTTACAAAAAGGGCAAAGAGTAGTTAACACGTAGAGTTTCATTTAAATTTCTATTCATGAAGAAAAGTGTAGATTAAAAGCATTTAAAAATATCTTACTTAAATGAGAATTTCAGTAGAGAAATATGTACCGAAATATATCAAAGCGGTGACTTAAATTATACAAATTATATGTAGCAGAATGGGGACATCGCAATGGATAGCAAGCGAGTTATTTCAATATAATTGTGACTTAATCAATTTAATTGGTAATAGATCCATAATAGCTGAACACACGCTGCGGGTAATGAATGGTGTGCGTGAAGATTCCATATCTGATTTGAGTTAGGATAATCATGGCCGAAAGTAATTAGTAAAATATGGTGAGAGGCGATTAAATGGATTACATTAAATGAACGCAATTTACTATAAGAAGTGAAAATGTAGTGAGAGATTTCAATATAATGTGAGTAGGAATTTTGCTAGTCGTGCTAGTCGTTTAAAAGCTCGCATAGGGCTCGTCGAATCGGATTTTTATGTTAAAAAGGCGAAACTCTTGTCGCTATGAGTTTTGAACATAAACATATAAATTAATTCAGAATTAGATGATAATTAATTCTAAATTAAACCATGATTAAATTACACTGTTAATAAGTTTGCTAAGGGGGAAGGAGTAGCTAATATTTGATAATAAATTAGATAATTCTTTGGAGTATAAATTTCGCGAATAAAATAATTTAAATTATTATGCAACAGGTTCTATTAGAGAGAGGGATTAAAATAAATCTAATTGAATAAATGAGGTCTCTGTGTGTGAATATAAAACTAATTATAAATTAAATTTCTGATAGATCAACAGAAATTGTAAGTAAAACTATTTCATATGTAATTGTGAAGTAATTTGAAGATTAAGAAACGCCATCTTGATTAATTTATTGGTGCGTCATATTTGACTATTTATATTTTATTGATTATTTTCGGGTGGCGTTATTTATTTGAATGAACGGATATTTGATTATAATTGCATTTTTATTTGTTGGCATGTAAACATTTACCAAAGCATTATCAATATATTTTGTTAAGTTTGTACTTTTCTTTCATTTAGTCAGTCTAGATCATAGAGGACAGGTTGTCGTTGTGTACTGCCATTAATTAGCTACATACATTTATGATTAAGCCAGAAAGTTACGCACATACGTTAAGGGAACTCCCACGCTGCTATTGGGGAGCCTAGCGATTGTCACAAATAGCGCAAATAGTTACAGCCTGAACATCCTCGGGCGCCAGGTCAGTTTTAAGTGAGACTGCACTTCTGAACAGATGTTGCTCTTCCGGTCTTCAGAGGCTCTCTGAGGGCTTATGTAGGTGCAGTTGACAAGTGAACCAGGTGTCCTAGGTCTTGCGGGTATCTACAATAAACTTATCCACTAATGAGTGAAACACCATTAAAGATTTAACAAAATCGTCTATTATTTTTTAGACAAAACAGAAAGAAAGATATTAATGCACAATAACAATATCAATAAATAATAATCAAAGTCATTCATTCAGTCCTTCACTCGAGACGCAGCGTCCATATCATATCCGAACGTAGCACACACGAACGTAGCTACGCACGTAGGCGAACAGTGACCGCAGCCAAGCAGGATAGCAACAACTCTATTACAGTTTTAGCTATTACAGAACTGTATTCTAAATAATTATTGATTTAATTATTTACATAACAAAGGGACGTTGTTACACAGTTCAGGACACACCTAACAGAGGATACAAAAAAGCAAACAGCAATGTGAAAAACCAAACTAGCTGTAATTCCCGGTATTTTACAGGTCAACTGAAGCTCCTGGACGTCTTTATTAACAAGCTCTTCAAAGCCTTGATGATAGAAGAATGCAAGAAAGAGCTGATTTCTTTCTGACACCTATCGGAAGAGTCAGGAAATCAATAATAGAAGAAGATAGCAAGTGGGTCCTTACAGCCTGGAATGGTGTAAATAAGTAAGCTATTATTAAGTCATTCAATAAATTGTGGGCTTGTCAATGCCCTGGATGCATTGAGGATGATGTTGTTTATAAAGAAAACGACTATGATGACAATGATGATAAGATGATGGATGTTGCTGATGGCACTGATGATGGAGATTCCTGAAGACAATGATGAAGAGTTTAGAGCTTATTCTAACGAATAATATTACAAGTATGAAGTTTATTACAATGAATAAAAATTGTTGAATAAATTTTTTACATATAATTTGTTTCTGCAAATAGAGTTTCAAAAATATAAAGGGTCGTTATATATGTAGATTCGTTATGCACGGAAAATACAGTAATTTGTTTGCCATTAGTTTGTTGGATGTATAGTATATGAAACAGTTATGTTCACATCATAGCCATAAGATCATATATGGATAACAGCACAATTATTTTGAATAAAAAAAAACATACAGGGAGAAAGTAAAGAAATCCTAAAGACGAACATACTTCAAGTACTAGAATCAGACCCAATAAATACATCAACACACTAATCACAAAACTAAGAAGCAACCAAAGTATCAATAGAGTTTGAAATCGCAGAACATCGCTGAAATGATTTTCAAAATTGGGCAATTTGCAAATGATTTCAGGGGGTGAGGCTAAATTATCCATATCGATGAGAAACCACTGCGAGAGAGAGGGTGATTATTTTTATTCTAAAATAATCGAGAGCGATAATGGAGGGAAGATAATAGAGATAGATCTTCTTTATTTTAGGTTTCAATCAAAAACTTGGAGAGGTAAAGGTACACTCGATTTCAGCAGGGAAGGGAACACTAAATTTGAACCGAATTTAACCGGGGCACCTGACTTTTCTTGTCTTCTTGACTTTATTCCGTAACACTGTAACGCTATTTAATGTTGTGTAGTAGATAGAGTTGTTTTTATAATCAATTTTATAGTAAATCGTATATAGGGTGCCATATTTAGATATATGGTACAGTAGAGCCTCAGTTATCCCAGTGAAGATGGAGATTTCTCATCTCAACAAATTTTAACTGTGACGAAACGAGCTTGAACTACCATATGCTTCCTACAAAAACACTTGCTTCTAAAACAGAGACTTCCGCTCCTGGTTTTAAAATGTCAAAAGATAGGGTCACACTCATGGCTTGCTCTAATACTAGCGGGGATTGTATCTTAAAGTTATTGATGATAGGGAAATCTACCAAGCCCCGTGCTTTAAAAAATGTGTCTATAGCTGTACAAAAGTCAGACAAATGCATGGATGGACGCTAAAATGTTTAATGGGTGGTTTTTCAGTGACTTTGTGCCATATGTTGAATAGTTTTTAAAAGTAAACAACCTGCCTCGAAAAGCGGTTTTAGTAATTGACAACTGCCCTGCTCATCGTGATACAGAAGGAATAGCTTCTGGCGATATTAAGACCATGTTGTTTTGACCCCCCCCCTTCCCCCTCCCCACATTGCTACATTGCAATAGTGTTATATATAAGTAAACTTAGATGAAAATATATGATATTAATTTTCTGAAAAATAATTTTTGTGCAATAAATTCTGAAATCTACATTCGTTATGATACAAGTACGTATAGTGCTGCAAGCAAATTACTCTTAATAACAATAACATAATAATTTAAATAATGAATGATTTAATTAAATATGTAGGAAATTTTTACGTACAGATTATGTCGAAGTAATTTATTATTAGTCATTTCGGAAGCATTTTTTTAATAACAATAAATTTCTCAATTTAATAACAAATACGTATATTATACACTCTAGAACTTGGAGCTGATGTTTGGATTGTGAAAGAGAGAGAACTAAATCGAAAATATGTACATAGGTGTTATGAAAAGAGTATTGATGTGGAGAATGAGATTGTCTTACAAGTGTTAAACAAAAACAAGTACTGGATATCTGGGTTTAAATAAGTTGTTTTGTGTGAATGAAAGGTAATGAATAGGGAAGACGAGAACATAGCTAAAAGGATACATCTGGATGCGATGAGATAGTTTCAGAAAGAGAAAATGAGATGAAATTAGATGATAGAAGAAAAGATTATATGCGAATAGATTGGTCGATGGATGAATTGTATACAACAGTAGTTCTTACTAGAATTTCTTACGTCGCGGTCACTTTAAAAAAGTTTGATGGCTTGCGAACCCCTTATTATTATTAAGTATTATAAAAAAATATTATTGCAAGCAACTTGGAGGTTCCAGATTTGCATAAGGATGCCACTTCTCTACAACACAACACTGAGGATGCAATGAATGAAAACTGTTTTGACAAACAAATATTTATTTCAAAATATTACTACTTTCTAATTTAATTTTAAATTTTAGTGGAATGTGATCTTTGCACAACTCAATCCGAGCCCAACTCGACGCCACAAATTATTAGTAGAATATTTTGGAAGATAAAAACATAATTTACCAGAAGTTTATCGAAAATTATGGTATGGATAGTATGTGTAGCTTATTACTGATAATTACTCCTAGCCGCTTTAAATATCATAAAAAATGATTTGTATAAAATCAGACATTTTATAAATTTCCTAATAGTTAGATAATTTGTAGATAATTCTTGTTGTAAACGTCGATGGGCTGTTTCTGCGTGGTTGTTTGTTCTATCTTCTTCATTTAAAACACGATCGTATAAATTCCATATACTGTAACGAAAGAGTGGTGGCCTTCTTCCATTTCCACGTGGGTTACGTCCTCCAACATAATTATCTTCAAACCAGTCTAATATTGGAATAAGTATTCTGGCAGTACATCCGATAGTTGCAGCAAAGCATCTTCAATGGCTTCTGTTGAAGATGCTTTGCATCTCCAATGAAAAATTTGCATCATTCTCGTATTGCTGTTTAAGTCCTGCATGATAAAGGCTGTTTAAGACTTCATGTTTTGTGCCAAATGGAAAAGGCAACCCCTTAACTGAACGCCAGGAAAATTTGCGGCCATACTTTGGAATGCTGTAGTTTCGAAACGCAGGAAATTGCCTCAGGTTGAATGTTCATCAAATCTTTGATCATTCTGAACAATTCGTCGAGGGTTTAACGCTGCTTTTTGGAAGAAGACAATAAAATAGAGGAAATAAAATAGAGGAACAATGTGAAATAAAATTTTTCACATTGTACCATTAATAATCATGTAAACTTGATTTGAAAATATAGTTGTTTCATCAATATAACTATATCAAATGCTCCTCCATATTTTTTACACATTATTACGTAAACTTGCGAAAACAAGGGTGGACAGAATTTAAACGTACTATCAGCGCAAAACTCTTTCCAGTCTTTCATAACCTTTAAATTTCGGTGTCTGCCAAATATTAAAATTCGAGACAACCCTGGGCCACTATCAGCTAACAGAAATTGTTCTTCATTTCCTACTTGTGGTTGATACGTTTTATAACTATCAGGAATTTCCAAAGTTGCTAGACTTGTTGGGTTCGCAGGAACGGATATCACTTTATTCTTTTTTGTTCGTACAAGTTTCATGAGGGTAGATATTGTTGGCAATTGTCCTTAAGCAGTAAATACCAACTAGTACCAACAAGACATTCGTTAATTACTTGCACGATGTATTCTAATGTTGATTCAGCGCGACTTTTAATTGTAGTAACCACACGGTCGGCTTTAACACTAGAATCATGACAATGGTCATTGTTTTTTTTTATTACATTATTATCGGCGGTATGTATACGTACTTTACACTGTCCTACTCTCTCGCAAAGCCAAAAGTATATGCATAACCGTCGCTGACAAACTTTGCTACACCTCTTTGAGATAAAATTGATCTCTCGATTCTTGACCACAAACTGAACGCAACTGAAATAATTGCAGCCAGAGCCAACACAAATAGGTAAATTTTACAATCCTTCCTAGACTTGTTTACTGATATTAACATAAAATTAGGAAAACAGATTTAGAATATTAAATTTTGTAAGATTATGCTAACAGAGCTTTAGTACAATATCTCATTTTTTGTTTATATTTACTTTACTGTTTCATGTTTACTTTTTATATTTATATTTTTGTTTTTTGTTTATGTTTATATTTACGTAAAAATTAATGACCGTTATGCTTTGTTTTTATCATCCAAAATATTGTACTAATAATTCGTGGCGTTGAGTTGTTCCGAGTTGAGTTGGGCTCGGACTGAGTCGTGGCCGCGTCGAGTTGTCCGTATCCAGAATTGATACATGCTGTTTCATTGCCTCAAGGATATCGTCATCGATTCGTTTTCATCAAATACATGCGTTTGCTGTGGAAATGGGACAAAGGTCTTCTTCTCTAATTTAACATAGCATAGTTCGAGCTTCATTTTGAAAACTCAATTTTTTGTGACAAAGCATGTTACTGACAAGTTAAAAGTATCCCTAAATTACATAATACTCCACAGTAAATAAATAAAAATTTTTATTCAATCCTTACTTAGAAAGATTAAATGTATAAACAAATATTATTATTCCCGTCACTGGTAAATAAAACGTATTTTCTATTAAATAGATAAATACACATTATTTCTGCTGCTGTTAATTAGTCAAACGCATTTTCTATACGCTATCACTGTTGCGTATGGACATGTTGTAAAGCGTATGTGCATACGAGAGTAGGGATAATTTAGTCACCTATCTAATTGTGTGCAGCAGAGAGAGATAAACTGTCGCTTGCTTTACTATCGCTATAATACACCCGTTACCCATGTTTAGTGTTTTCCGTATATAATGAGTGAGACGGTTTTTCATCTGTGTATGTATATTGTGTAGATGTGCGTAAGGCATACGGACTATCGTACGCTCCATTGCTACATGTGTAAGAGACCGCAGCAGGAATAAAAATAATATGTGTTTGCTGCTCGTCGCTGCTATTGCGATCGCATAGACTGCTACGTTCTATTGATATGCGTGGGGATGCCGCCAAGAGAGAAGAATTATGTGTTCCACGTAGAATGGAATTAATATCGTGATTTGTATATGATTGTATGAGATAGACCGTGTTGGGAAATAAAATGTCGAGTGGTTGTTCCGCATAGTCTCATAGAACAGAGTAAAAGTTGAGCGAAGACTCCTGTGTATAAATAGCGAATTGAGGTCTCACGCCAGTGGACTTATTAAAAAAAATTATTATTTATATTGATAATTATTATACAAATTAAAGATTTTTCATTTTGTTTTACTTATTTTATTTTCTTACTTACAATATTATATAAATGATTCTTAATACGTTATATAATTTGCCAAGGTAAAGCAATTTATTTAGTTACATTAACTAATTCAATTTCGTTAATTTACGACTGCCAAGTCTAAGCGAATCGTTTTACTTGTTAATTATTTCTTATTTATTACATAATACTTATTAAACTCATTATGCAAGATTAACAATAATGGTTTATTCTTTAATTAATATAATAACATTTAAATTAACTTATTTTGCAACATCATCCAAGTTTAAGATGTCTGCCGCATTCTAATTATATACTTAACTCTATGCACTACATGCATTACGCTAATTGCTTCATTACTAAAAACGAACAAACGAACATTACTAAAAACGGGCCGCTGAAACGCAGGAGTCGCTTTATATACATGGCTGCTTCCGTGATGTGACACTTAGTTGGGACGTCATCTCGCGGTCGTTTCTTATAAGATTGACGGCTATAATTAATTAACATATAGAGATGCTCTTATAACTAGCGATAGGTACTAAATTATTTGACATAATAATTTAGTACCTGATTTTGTGAACTCGAAAAAAGACCACCAGCAGCAGCAGCCAAGCTGAGACAATGGGCAAAGCGACAGTCGCCGAGATAATGACACATTTGCTGAGCGATTTTCTATACCATATACTGCTTGACTGAATTGCTTGTATGTTGAATAGTGTTGTTTCTCTTCCTACCTTTCCATCAACCTTCCTACCTTTCCATCTCCCATACAACTGGAGTGCATACTTCTGGCTGGTACGCATCACAGTTAGTCGTAGTCACTCGACAACAGTAACATCAGTCTGTTACGTGTCATAGTAATACTATCTTTACTATATCTAGTTCCATACTATCTCGTACCTCCTACTGGGCTGTATATTTCTAGGCAGTGCGCATCACGGTTAGCTGTAGTCATTCGGCAACCGTAACACTAATGCGCAGTACGGTGTGACACGCCTGTAGTAAACTCCTAAGATTCATATAGTGTATTTAAATTTACACCTACCCTCCCGTTGTAATATCAGCTGTTTGTACATGCTTTGCAGATTATTACTGTTTTGTTACAATATCACCGTACCTTTGTACTGTTTTACATGCACCGCTTTATTTTTGTTTTATTATATATTTGTATTGTTTTATTTGCACAGCTCCTCTATATTAATTTGTTTATTTTGTTAACCGCCATTGGTGCGATATTGATTGAATTTAACGTTTGATTATTGACATTTCATTGTGCATTTATATTTCTTTCTTTGTTTAGGTATATTGTCTACAAAAACAATAGACGTATTTTGTTAAATCGTTATTGCTGTTTCACTAATTACAGTAAGTTTATTTCAGCTACCCATAAGAACAAAAACCTCTGGGCAACTCACAAGACTCGAAGCTATTCGTAAAAGATACTAGTAAGCCACTGAGCGCCGGAGGAATTACAAGATCAGGTTCCAACGTGTGGTCTCACGTTAAACTGACCTGGCGCTCGAGAATACATATTTGCGTAGGCTGTTAAGTTCTGTAATAATTATGATATTTGTTTGCGCCATATATTAAGTCGCTAGGACTCTCCGTTAGCAGCGTCGCAGGCGAGAGTCTCTCACAACGGACATCGGAGAATTTTGCGTGTATGTTGAGTTGCACATATTGCAAAAAGTGTTAAATTTATTCACGTACTATAAAAATCCTCTTCAATGCTTTCCCTTTTGAAAATCACCTTACGTGTGAGAGTTTTTCAAATTCTTCAAACCTTTTCCGATATTTGAGAACCGCTGGTATAGAAAAATGAAAGAAGGATGTAATGTGGTAAATGATGGAAATTTATTACCCACCCATTTTATAACCCGTGGAGGTTTTTCTTTTTTTCTTCCTACCCGGAAGAAAATGTAGTTTATGTCGGACCACACATAAACTACATTTCATAGATTTAATATTTTTGTATTGACAATCAAACGACAAAAATGTTAGACGTATTCAATTCTTTGGATTCAACTGAATAGATTTTAAATATTATAAATAATCAAAGGAAATAATGTTTAAATGATGGGAAATCCTTAAAATCAATAAATACCATAAAACAATGTTGCAATCTATCGTTATAAGTTCAATAATTGTACAAAGTTAAATAAATTAATTTCAGAATAAATTATAGATATTCATTCTATCCGAAAAATAGACATACGCGCGAAATGAATCACATGCAGATCTTACTTTCTAGATGAGGAGTAAATTAGCCGCGACGCGGAAACTTAAGGGCAAGTAAAATAGAGACTAGTATTTTTAAGCGAATTAGAACGACCACTGACGTAATCCCCGAGCATCGAGAATAGGCGTTTTCCGTTCATGAAGTTAGAGAGAGATAATGAAAAAATAATTGTAATAGACTTTGTAATAAGCAGAGGTGAGATGCAGCAAACCTTTGCGAATCAGATACGAAATGTTACATGATTACTCGAACTAAAAATATAAAAGCCATTACTCTGTGGGAAAGGAATCCAGTTTTTTATCAGATTTTGTCAGATTTTTACAAACTTTTAAAGCTAGATTTTCTTAGTAAAGTATTCGCGTTTTTAATCTTATAGTTATGTCGCGCGTTTGAAGTGTCTTCAGTACAGATGTGAGTAGCAATTTTATTTATTATAAATTAATTGATTTGAGAAGTTTAAACACCTTAAGTTATGATTTCATTTTGAGTAGCTGATTTCATTTAGTGTAACAGATTGTCATCTAATGTAAATCTAATTAATTATGAATCTTATTTAAATGTTTTAAGCTAATTATTAATCACTATGTCCTGTTACGGATTTAAAGCCTATTTGCTAATGCACTATTTGATAAGGTCTGATGTTTATTTTCTTTATTTGAAATTGAATTTATTAAAAGCAAATTATTTTATCATGAGTAGATTAGTTTATTTATTTTTGGATTAGGGAGAGATCTTGTGTCCGTATTAATACGATAGTTATGCAGTCTTAATAACTCTTAACCAGGTTTGTTTTATTATTTGGCAAAGTTCGTAAATCCACAATCGTTGCTGTTGCATGTAAAATAAATTATTTTGTTTTCAATAGAGTATTTTAAAATCAATCGTGTTTTATTTTGAATAGCGTTTTTTTAATGTATGGGCCGTATTGGCTTTATTAAGATTGAATCTTAGTTTTAATCAGACACTGGTAAGGAAATCATTGTTATATCTTAATTTATCTAATGTAGGCTATACCAATGCAGACTTTACCAATGTAAACTTTATTAATGTAGACTTTATTGGAGACTTTATAGAAGTAGACTTTTACTTAGTTAAAGCTAACTCAATTCCATGACACAAATTTCAACGGACAGTATTTTGTTATTGCGTTTGATTTCTTTTTTATGAATTGTACATTTTGGAAGGGTCATTTTATGTAAATCAATTATGCGAGAAAGTTACTTTTCATTATTATTAGAGTAGTTGACGTCTGGCAGTTTTCTTTCAGTACACTATGCATACTTACATGTTCTAGGTGCGTATGCATACGATATGTGGAACAAACAAATTGTAGTTATATTTTATTGAATTTATTGTAGCTATTACAACGTAATTAAGGCGTAAGCATTAACTTATTACTAAAATCATTCATGCAGTTTTAACCCAAATGCAAAAATATAGACACATAAAATAAAAAAAGATTTTTCCATATTCTGTACAAATTTATAACGCTCTGTTCTTGATATAAATGATTAAAAATTAAATCATTTCAGAGATATTCTCAATGTAAAAATGCTTGTAAACACTTTAGAAGTATACGACGTATGTAAAAACATATTCCTCTAGTTTGAGAATTTAGGTAAATAATCTGCTCTAAGCATCTGTTTTACTATTTTTAAAATTCTTTCCAGCATTTGGATGTTAGTGCTCTATGATAGAGTGCTCTACTATAGATCTTAATAAAGAGCGTTAGGTCTAAAATATTTATGCATCTGGGATATTAATTTGCAATGTTCTATAACTAACTGAAAGCGTATTAATTGAAATGAAATCCCTAAAGATTTTCCAACATAATTATCAACCATAACTTGGTCTTCCTCCTTTTCTAATAGCGCACGATGTTCCACTAATAGCATCTTTAACTGGACTAATCCATACTCTAAAGTTCGTTTCGTCGTAATTTAAACGGCCATACAGAAATATTGGCATATTATTTGTCAAAACAATTACATCGTCTTTGGAGACTTTTACATCGCACGGATAGATCATTTTCTGGTCATGTCGTTGTATAATATCGAAATTCTCGAGTGAAAATGGCTTATTCGTATTCCAACAACCCAAAGCGTTTTGATTGACTAAATTCAAGAATAAAACGCCGGTTGATTTGTGTAAATCCGTTGCAGATGTTTGACTCAATGGCCCTCTATCTCCTACAACCTAAAACGAAGTAGGAAAATTTTTAGTGATTATATATATATATATATATATATATATATATATATATATATATATTCTGCGCTAAATACAAATATATTTTTATATTTTAATTAAAAATTTCTCAATA
>WYDF02268126.1:0-32111 GCA_009867245.2 Adranes taylori
TATCACCATATACGAGTGTTCTTTTTTTAATGAAACGTAATGAGATTAGTTTTATTGGAAGTTCCATAAGTAGAGTTAACCATCAGAACGTTGTTTAGTGATATGAAATAAGTGCCAGCATCATTTCAATCGCTCCAACAGTAGTCACCGTCTCAACAACAGATGCAGATTGTTCATTGTAATACGGTGATTGTAAAGTAATACTTTTATACACACATTATCAAAAAAAAAAACATTTCTTGTTTCACTGTAGACTTCACTGAACAGGTTTAGAGCATTTAGCATTTAGTCCACGTAGGCTTTTGTTGATAATAATAATAGCAACAGAATCTTCTAATCTTGCGATTTTTTTGATTACAATAACTTATTTCTCACAAAGTAGATGTTATTAATAGCAATGATGTGAAATATATATATATATATATATATATATGTCAAATAATCCTGGTCGGTTTTTCTCAAGCAAGGTGAACTTTGAAGATGCGAATTGCAACAAAGTAACGTTAAAATAAAATGTGATAATATAAAATATGATTCGAAGAGAAACATACGTTAATAGGCTAATATATTTTGCTAGCTTCTCTCATAGAAACTTCCAGCCAGGATTATTTGATTTATGGTTTATGTGTCACACTTACTAAATGAGCAGTTGTGAAACTTCCATAACCATTTTAAATTTTAATATTGCTGATAACGTTAAGATAAAATGAAGATAAGTATGTGATATATGTATGATAACTATATTAGGTATATTAATTTTTTGCTCATATTAATAACGCATTTTTAGTTAATAAATTCCGAGAATTCCAAAAGTATTTTAAATTAATATCTAGTTAATTTGGCTCAATCATATGAATTTTTTTTAATGAAATACAAAAATGCTTTCAGTCCGGAATACCTTGCATACCATTGTTTGAGAACAGAGTTTATTTTGACAAAACGCGGTCTTTGTTACTATACACAATTACGAATTGTTTGGCAATTGTAAGAGAAACACCATCTGCTTTTGTTTCTATTCACAAATTAACAAACATCTAATGATTCGAAATTCATGTGAATAACACCGGATTTGACAAACTTACGAGGGAGAAAGCAATGAATGAGTGATATGTACGAACTATTATTTAAAACGTAGAACAATCGATTGCCGAAAAAGCAGTCATGTTTGAGATAGGCATCGGTATTAAACCTAACAGCGAAAGTAGGCTAACGTTATAAAAAATTATAAAAGAAGAAGACGATTGCAACTTTCTTATCTAACGTGAGTTCTAGAAATCGTTCGTATCGGCGAACGTTCGTAACTTAAACATGCATTGTTAATACAAAATTTACCTTCATTTATTGTATACCATAAAATTCCTCATAAGTTTACGAAGAAATTGAAGTACAGATGAACATTGTACGTTTATTTTTAAGAAAATAAAACATTTAGATTTAGTATTACCATTTCTAGATTATGTTTACGGTGGTTAGCTTAGGTTAAGTTTACGCTGATTAGATTAGGTTATGTTTTCGCTAGTAGATTAGGTTTGTTAACGAACTGGATTAAAATCCAACATGGGCGCTTAATTCTAGCAAAAGATTTTAACGTAGTCGCAACTTTGGAGAGAAAGAAAGATCGAGAGCTCAAAAGAGGGGAGCTCGTCATGGATATGATATCCACACTGGGACTCCCGCTTATTAACAAGGGTGATGAACCAACGTTTGCGAGGAATAACGGCTGCAGCGTAATTGATCTGACATTCGCGTCCGCTTCTCTGCAGAACAAAATTCGGAACTTGAAGGTAGCCTCGGGTGAAGAATAGCCACAGCATACAAGAGGTGTGCTGTGGCGAAAATGAAAGGCAGTGTTGTATTAGAAACATTCAAAAAGAAGGAAACTGAACAGCAAGATTCAGCAGAAGATGCCGCAAAGCAACTGATGCAGAGGGTTATTGCTGCACTAAAAGCACTGCGAAGTTGCTGATCCCCAAAAGCAGCCGACGCTCACAAAACATATTTAAGGGCGCAGAGGAACCTTCAAAGAAGCAGAAAGAAAAGTAATGGGTCGAGTGATAACCATATTCAAGTCTTAGAATGTGAGTATAAGATCTGTAAAATGAATTTTAGATGATACGCCGTAGCAAAGAGGAATCGTGGCGCCGGGTTTGTGAAGATATGGACAATGAGCCATGGGGCCTGCCTTATAAAATAGTGATCAAACGGCTAGGTATGAATGTGGTTGAACCCCAATTATATGTTCAAAACGGTACTAAAAAACTAGTGGAAACATTATTTACGGAATATAAATGATATAAATGCTCTTCACGGAATATAAATGCTCTTCAGGCGAGAAGACTTTGCTGTTAAAATTAATTTTAATAACCAGGGCGATCTAGAGGAGCAAATAGTAACAACAGAGGAAAATAAAAGACGCTACCCAACTGATGGCTACAAAAAAACCCCAGATCCGGATGGCATTCCTAATGAGGTCATCAGATTCCTCGCCGAAAATAGCCCAAATGGCTGGACTCAGCTATTTAATAGGTGTCTAATAGAAGGTAAATTTCCCACTATAAGGAAACAAGCTAATTTGGTTCTCATTCCAAAAAAAAATAAGGAAAACCTCTTGTTGAGCCATCGGCTTACAAACCCATATGCTTACTGGATGCAACCGGTAAGCTGTTTGAACGTGTAATAGCACGAAAAGTTGAGAAAGAACTCAATAAAAGGAAGGAACTATTAGAAGCCCAGAACGGGTTCCGCAGACGTAGTTCGCCGACGGACGCAATACAGGCAGTGTAAAAGATAGCGCGGAAACAGCAAACAATTGTCCACCAGGTAAGTGGAAACATTGCGTGATAGTGACACTTGATATAAGCAATGTGACAGTCGCTGTGACAGTCCTTATTAGCAGCGTCGCGTGAGGGAGTACCGTTAGCATATCAGCGTAGATTTACGTAGAATATTCTGACGCCCCAAGCAGGGACGTCGGATAGACCGTCTGCACTGTCAGAGTGCGACAACACGAAGAGCGTCATGTTGTCGCACTGTGGTGTGGTGTGGGGCGTCGTCACACAGTATAAAAAATTAGAAGTTAAAAGATCACATGCAATGTCAGAAAATAATGAAAAAGAAATTTTCCTTCTTACACAGATTACTTTAGCTTTGGTTTGTTTAAATTACTTTTCATTTGCTTACGCATGAATATTATAAATATTAAATTACCTTTTGTAATATATTAATCATTTAATCTTCGTATATACAATTAAAATATGACGTACAGACAAACGTATAGTTTTTGAAGGTTTACACGCATGCCATGAATAATGAAAATAGAAATATGAAACTTTAATATATTTTACTAATAAACGTACGATTATGATCCGTACCTCAAATTCTTTGTAAAATTATAAAGAATTTTATGGTGTACAATAAATTAAGGTCAATTTTGTATTAACGATGCATGTTTAAGACACAATCACGGTTCGTATCTCTTCTAGTAATATGAGTATCTCTTCTAATTATTTAACTTAAAGATGATAATCAAAAGTGGATTCCTTTGAGCAAATGATAATACAAGCAGACAATCAGCATCGCTGACAAAATTAAAGAAAAGCAAAGCGATAGTGAAGAAACAAATTGGTGTAACTTTTACGAGATGTATGTGGTTTTACAATTGATATTTAAATAGAATTTTATATTTAGTAGATATTTAAATAGAAATAGATAAAATAGCTATTTAAATACTTATAGAATTTCAATACTAACAGAATAAAATTAATAGAATTTAGCTCAAATTAATTGAACGGAATCATACTAGATAAATTAACAACTCATCAACGCTGATGAAACAACTTGCGGAAAAAAGCTTAATCATCTCCTTGAAGTTAATCAGAAGCACTTTCTTGCTATTATCAAGCAGCAACTGACTGCAGCTTTGTATCATTTCGTGGAATGAAAACATAAACTAGTAATTGTTCTTACTATAAATAAGCATTCTAATATATTTCAAGAAATGTGTAAGTGTCAAAAGCCATAGTAGTAATGTTTATTTTTAATTTTTCACTATAAACCTAAAGCCGGTCCCAAACCATGTGTGTATTTGGCAAACATTCGTTATCAGTGTGGGAAGTCAACTTCGGCCAACATTCGTTATGCGTCACGTTCCCGTCGATTGTCGGTAAACTAGCACGATTCAAAGTAACGCACGCGTTCGTTCGTATGCATTAGACTTAGCGTATGCATTTGACAAATGTGTATAGTTAGTCTGTATTCACTGAATACTGGAATCGGCATAAAACAATGTTATCTTGCATAACGCGAACGTTTTGCAAGGTATTCCAATATTGATAAATTTGCTTAAAATTAATTATAATGAACCGTCATGAGTTCTTAATAGTAATCGGAATTTATTTTCTAAACATTCGTTATATACAATTGAAATTTAACTCTCAATTGATTTAATGTAATCTAGTACCGATTCTAACGGTTGCTTACAAACTGAACATTCTTTCAACTCGTTGGATGTAAGGGTAGTCATACATTCCTCATGTAAGAGGTGGCCGCATTTCAATACAGTAATGTTGCTTCTGCTTCTATGCAAATCAGTAATGCATATGGGACATTTATCGTGTGAAACGTTGTCAATACACTGAAACCAATTTATTTTAATTTAAGAATCTTGAACTATAATGTACAAAACGTTTTAATGTTAATTACATATAAAGCAACGTTTAAAATTCGGGTTAAAAGAGGTGTTTTTAGACACTAGGAAATCCAGTGCAATATACATAGATGTTTCAGAAAGTTAAAACGAAGTTTATCGCAGTGTAAACAACAGAAATGATGAGATTTTCATTGATGAAAAATAATTTTTATCCTTATTTCAGTAAAGTTAATTATGCATATTCATACGAGAGTATTTATGGTCATTTTCTTATTTTGACCTTGAAAAAGCGAATCGTTCTGAACAGGACGTCTTGACGGTCGTGGCCGCGAAAAAATATTTATTTTCCATTTCAAAACAGGCTTCACACAGCTTCTACTGATGTGATGCTTATTGTATGTAGTTGAGTGATGACATTTGATTGACAGGTAGATCAAATTTAAGGTCACGATCGTCAAGTCGTCCTGTTCTCAACGCTTCGTCTTGAAACATGGTAGTATTGTAACGAGGCAATTTTTCCTCGTTCTAATTTAGTTCTCTGGTAGATAGTTTTGTACGCTTGATACTTTTAAGTCATCTAATTTATTCAGGATGGCTAGAGTCTTTGAGATATTTAGTGGTTTAAGCATATTGGTTGCATATTAGTAGATTAACAACATACAAAAAAAATATGCCATTTACAGAAAAAACAGCTCCTCCGATAATATAATACCACATGACTCAAATCACCCATACCAACATAAAATGGCAGCGCTTAGAACATATATAAATCGAACTAGAAACATACCACTAAATACAAAAAACAGAGAAATTGAAGAAAAAAAATAGAAACCATAGACAACCCCAACGGATACACCAATAAAACAATAAACAAAATTAACACAAAAACAAAATATAAATACCACGTACAGAAAATTCACATATCAAGGCCCGATAAACTTCTACACGAAGCACAGAAAGAACATAAACTCATATTACTAGAAGACCTTGAAATAGAAAATATAAAAAATGACACAACAAAAATATGCATAAACGACCAAACGGGAGTGCCGTATATACCCATATTTAAATACCTAAAGATACCGATTACTACAAACGAAAAGAACTCATTACAACAACACACGACATCTAACATAAACTCAACTGATAACTGACTACAAAACATACAATGTGCGGAAAAACTTACAATACTTCATAATTTAATTACACTAAATACAATAATAATCTAACATGATAAATCAAACAAAAAAAAATACAGACCAACAATGCACAACTCAATAACGACAAAAACTAACAAATTAAGCAATAGGTTACAGATGTAAACATAATCTAACAAACACAGAAATACCATATTTTTTTATTTCATTTTTATTTTATTACCTGTAATTTGTAAACTAATGTAATATTTTTGCAGTTTCAGCTGATGATGTCCAAACGCCGAAACCGGTCGTGAATAAATACACGTAAAAACAAGGAAGTATACTTACTATAACTAATTCAAAGAGACACCATGTAAGTCACCCTGGTATGTCACCATTATAGATATGATGTCCAAAAATGTTATTATTTTAACAAATAATTACTGGAAATCATGATGATGAATGATGAAACTTTCAATATGATATGAACAGATTTACATGAAATTATTAATTAATGATTGTAATTTTAATCATTAATTAATAATTTCATGTAAATCTGATCATATCATATTGAAAGTTTCATCATTCACCATTATTATATCCCGTAATTATTTGTTAAAATAAAAAAACATTTTTGGACATCATATATATAATAGGGACATACCAGGGTGACTTACAGGTATCTCTATCTGAATTGGCAGTCGAGAATCTCAATTGATATAAAATATATGTTTGGTAGAAGGAACAATCTATCTAATATGTTAAATTCATATGTTTCAAATTATTTGGCTATTATTTAGATTATGAAGTAATCACTATCACTATGTAATCACTATCAAAAGTAAAGCATAGTTGTCCAAAATCCGATGAAGTTTTATTTATCATTAATATTAAAATTTAAATAAAAATTATTTTTTACAAGAACCAGGTACTAGGCGCGCTCTTTCCAGTCTAGTTTTAAACACAAATTTCGATAACTAATTAAAGACATATTGATGGATGTTTGACAAAACATCTTAAGAGACACAAAATCACAAAATGCTTTTTTAGGTTAAATAAGTTTTCACAAAATATCGTAAACTCATTAATGACAACAATGGTTTATTTTCTATAGTATGCACAGACTCTTTAAATGTCTTGTAAAATTAATAATCAAAAAGTATCGCAACAGCCACTATATGTGGAGAGTTATAGTTGGCGCGGAATAATAATTTATAACCTTAGTTTTTTGATGAATGTGTATAAAAGCTAGAACTTAATTAGCAGTTATTGTTGTAGTAGTTGGTTAGAAAAACGAGTTTGAAGGAAAGTATTCACTGCTGTGGTAAGTCTCACTATAAACAAGTAATGATTAATCATAGAAGTGATTAAATCGATTAAACAAAAGTGAAGGTATATTTAAATAGCTTTATAGATAAGATTGATACAAACAAACTATTTTTGCCCTATCACAGTGACGATTATTTGAAAGCCTAAGTAAGGCTTATTCAAGAGGTTATAAAATTACGCTGATGGGTTTAAAGAATTATAATGACAAAAGTGTTGCAACAGTTTTAGAAAATGATGTCTCTGAAAGTGTTCAAACATCATTTTCTAAAACTTTTGCAGCACTATTGTTATTACAATTCTTTAAAACCATGAGAAGCCTGATTATGTGAATAATATAACTTTGTATATATATATATAACGGAATAATATAACGATTGCTTTACTTTGAATCTTCCTAATCATCTTGATCCCCCCCCCCCCCCCCCCCCTCTTGGGTGCACCAGAGATTGTAGAAAATAATAATAATAACGTCGTCGTTATCGAAATATAATTTGATACGGAGTATTATAACTCGTAAACTGAAAAGTTTGATTTTTGCTAGCTGAATCAAATTGACTTAAATCAAGAAGAAGGAACTTCAAAATATATTAATCAGTAAATTATTCGAGTTCTGATTGAGAAGCACCTCTTCCTTTTGAAAAAGATATTCAGAAATATATTAAATTTAAAAGACTATACTCAGATACTCTTTCCATGAGGATTCCGACATTTTCTTTTCAGATTCTGAACAAATTACTGAAAAATCTTTAGTAGCGTAGGAGATGTTAAAAAACCCAAGAAACTAAAGAGAAAAAATTAAGTCTACTGAAAGTGTTTGGTGCCTTGAAAGCTGTTGAAGAACATTTATACAAATCGTGAGTATTGAGTATTCCTAGCGCGCTAATTGAACTCGTACGATGCGACTACAGCCAAAAAACAATCCAAGCCTTCTGCTTTACGATAACCATGAAAACCACTTATCAATTAATGTTTCAAATTTAGGCAAAAAATAGCGTTACTATAGTCACATTTCCACCATACACATTACAGCCTTTAGATGTAGGCATTTTTAAGCGTTTTAGTTTAGCTTACAACGCTGCTGTAGATAACTCTGGAAAAAAGTTCTGTCACTGGACCGGCCTCATTATGAAATAAATTTAATCAAAGAACACAATAATTTCATGGCCTCTAATATCATAAGCGAAGGAACTACTCAAACAATATGTAAGCAATTTAAAACTTCAGAAGATTTACGTGGCAAATCTCAAAGCAGAAATAAACAAGCCTAGGAAACAAGGCAAAACAATGATTCCAACAACAAAAAAATAATTAATGAGTCGTAGACCATGCTTATAAATTTATAAATGAAAGAATAATCACTCGTCTACAGCAAACTTTAATATTATTAAAATAGTGAATGTATTTACGGCTATCTTGCCATTATCAAGTTAAATAGAATGGACACAATAAATAACATTTAGAATAGATAATAAGGCATTCACTAAAATTGGGAACCTAAGTTCCTGTTTATATGTGTGTAACTAATGTCAAATAAGTCACTAATGTAACATTTGAAATAAATTACAAAAGGTGACCAAATTGAGGCTTGATGCATGGAGTTATGAAAAAGAATGTTAACTACTATTAGTAATGTTTAAGTGGTAATCCACGAAAAAATTCAGAGGAAGAGAAATTGACTTGATCATTAGGACTGTCATGAAAGGTTTTAGAAAGAGTTATTTCAAGGTTTTCCGCATTGTTAAGTTTTATGCCTTTTTCGAAAAAATTAAGATATTGAGATTGACATCTGGGTCAAAACTATCTTCAAAATTACAAAAACTATTGATGTGAATAGCTAGATTAGAATTACCCTTAGATAGAGCTATGTTATGTAAATGCTCTTTTATACGAGAGGTGAAGGAACAACCAGTTTGGCCAATATAAGTAGCAACGCATTTGCAAGAAGCAGCGTAAACACCAGAACGAGGTAGGGGATCAATATAGTCTTTGTCCCGGACAAGATGATACTAAGGTTGGACGGAGAAGAAAAGGATATAATTAATTGTTTATTATTTTTGGTAAGAATATCTCGAATACGGTAAGAAATGTCACCGTAAAAAAGTATGGATGAGTATCGTATGGTATAATCTATAGGCAAAGGATGAAGTGTTGAAAACTGCTTAGATTTTATACGATCTTTAACTTTATAGAAACGTTTACGTTTACTATCATCATGATTTTGAGAAGCAATATACAAAACAGTATTCAGTTCAAGGGTGAAATTATTAAGAGTGCGTGGAATGATAAACATACGATAGAATAGGATATTGAAGAAAGCCATTTTTGCGGCATAGAATGTAGAGTGGAAATCAATACAGTGGTCGGTATGACTAGGTTTTCTATATATCTTAAAATTGAGGTGAGATGATTTATGAATTGTTAAGTCTAGAAAATTAATACAATTATTAAGTTCAAGTTCGCCTGCGAATTGTATATTATGATTAAAGGAATTGAGTTGTGTTAAAATATTATTAACATCGTGAGAAGTTCCATCAATGATACAAAAGATAAAAAAGGTAAGATAAGATTTGAAGCAAGGAAGTTTGTCTCTAAGGAGTCCACATAAGTATTAGCGAGATAGGGGCTAAGGGGGCTACCCATAGCAAGAGAATTTGGTTGACAATATAAAGTGTCATTGAATTAAAAAAAACTTTTGTTTAAGACAAACTGGTAGTAAGTCAATTATACAAGAAACAGTGGGAGAATCTGAATCAGACGTGATGAGTTTCTACTCTACGATGCCTATGCATTTATTGACAGGGACATTAGTGAATAAAGTTTTTACATCAAAGGAGCACATCGGATAAGAATTTAGTAAATTGGGGTGTTTGAGTTTGCAAACAAATTGCGAAGTACATACTGTGAATTGAATATGTAAAATCGTTACCTATTATTTCTTTAAGTGTATGGTCAACAAATCTGGAAGCTTTGTAAAAGTAAGAAACTATTGGACAAACCGTGAAATTAGGTTCTTTATGGATCTTAGGAAGAGCACAGAAACGGGATATCATACGAACCATATTATGAACTTTATAAAGATCTAGTGGTTTGTATTGGTTGATGACAGATTAAAATTCTTTGACAAACTTATTGATGTCAGATTTAGTGCAGGTTGGGAAGTTATTAGAATTGATAAAATCGCATTGAGTGATCTAGGGTTGTAATAAGTGCGAAAGGAATCAAGACCAGATTCACAAGCAAAATGAGGAACAAAAAATTGAGGAGAAGAAATTACAAATTCGATAGCTAAATGTTTAATAATATTATCATTTAATGGGTTATGTTAGGAAAGTAACTGTAATTCATCATTACAGAAAGAGACATCAATTAAATTAAGAATACAATAATGAAATATAAATGAAATTTTGGGGGTTGTTGAGAATACATTATCAAAATTAAATAATTTTGAACATAGTTTTGACCCAGATGTCAATCTCAAAATCGTTCATTTTTTCGAAAAAGACATGAAACTTAACAATGCTGAAACACCTAAAATAACTCATTCTAAAACCTTTCATAACAGTCTTAATGATAAAGTCAATTTCTTTTCCTCTGAATTTTTCGTGGATTACCACTTAAACATTACTAATAGTAGTTAACCTTATCTTTTGCATAACTCTATACGTAAACCCTCAATTTGGTTACCTTTTGTAATTTATTTCAAATGGTACATTAGTGATTTATTTGACATTAGTTACAGTCAAATAAACAGGTACTTTATTTTAATGAATTTAATGCCTAAATATCCATTCTAAATGTTATTTATTGAGGCCATTCTATTTTATCTTGATAATGGCAACATAGCCACATTAAAGTTTGCCGTAGACAAATGACGATTGTTTAAATTATAATTTTACAAAAAAAAAACGATAAAAACATAGTTCATTCTGATTCTTCATAAAAAGATTCATCCGATATTGAAGTTGAAGCAACTTTGTTTGAAGATTTAGAAAAAGATCCCAATGTAAATGATTACAAAGAATTTGAAGATAAAATCTACTTACTACATTGGCTTTGTTATTACCTACTAAGGAGAAGTAAAAAATGTTAAAGAAAGTTTTACTTTCCAGATGTTCCAGGCATTGTTAATATTTGAAGATATAAACATAGTTTTACCTAAGTCAACGAATTGTGGACAGAGAAAAAGACAACAGTCGTACATCTCATTCGAAGTTTTCAAATTATTAGATTTTCGACAAATTTACTTTTAGTGGTCAAGTTGATGTCAGGAAGTTCCATTTAAGCTTTTATTAATCAAACAATGATATTGTCTTAACTCCTTATTTAATATTGAAATATATGCTGCTACCTGAACGTTTTCGATAATTTAATTATCATTTTCAGAGGTATAAAAACTACAATTACATCATAACTAAATTAAATTTCAAATAAAGTAAACAAACAATCTAGAACAACTTACATATGACGTGACTGCTATTAAACCGAATTGTACATGGTGAACATAGTTGAAAACTTAAATCATTCAATCGGAAGAATTAAATTTAAAATTCAGTTAAACTACAAAATACAATTCAGTTATTTTTTCTTCTAGTTAAATTTAATTCTTCCGATTGAATGATTTAAGTTCTCAACTATGTTCACTATGTACAATTTGGTTTAATCGCAGTCACGTCATATATAAGTTGTTCTAGATTGTTTGTTTACTTGATTTGTAATCTTATTTAGTTATGTAATTGTAGTTTTTAAACCTCTGAAGATAATTAAATTATCGAAATCTTTCAGATAGCAGCATATATTTCAATATTAAATAAGGAGTTAAGACGATATCATTGTTTGATTAATAAAAATTTAATTTTATAAAATATATTTTGTATCTTTTTTGTGAACAAGAAATATTATTTTAATATGTACATAGTAACTTATTTTTCCTCAAATGTAATATGATTATCAGTCTCAATGTGACCCAGGGTGGGTAACAATGAGACACAATGTTACGCATATTTGAAATAATTTCATGTCAATTTATTTATGCTTTTAAATTACAATTATACATAGTAAAATCAAGGAACGAAAAGATATGTTCTTTTTGACATAATTATTTTAAAAATTCAAAATAAAAAAGGGTCTTATTGTTACCCGCTGTCTCCTATCAATCTGTTCACAACGAGAACGAAACAGTAGTTTCACTTTACGTATTTATAAAAAGAAAAAATAACTAATTCATCATTAACTAGATGACTCATATGGTGTTAGGAAACCGCGAGGATGCTCTAATGCAGAACGATACATATTGGAAAATGCTTCAAAAAGTAGCATAAATTAAAACAATTAAAATCATCTTTTGATCCTATTTTTATCCTGAACATTGTCACTGAAAAATCATCTTTTTTTAAGTACTTAATATAAATATGTTTAGTATATAACATCTGTAATATAAAGAATAGAAATATACACAATATACTTACTTTATGGTTTGCAAGCAATTTTTTGTTGAGGCACAGATTACACGTATCACAGTGGAAAAATAAATCTCTTGGTCCGACTCTACATGTATCACAAGATATGCAATGATATTGATATTTATATTCATTATCAAATATCGGACATAATAGGCACGAATACTAAAAATATACAAAATATGTAACTAACATATTACCACATTACGTTTATTATTACAGCTTCACCAAACTGTATATCGCAATGTCTGCATTTCTGTGAGATATCTTGTTTAGTCTCACACTGAAAGCATACTACTGAGCTCACACTTTTAGTATTTAAAGGATGATCTTCTTCATCATCATGACAATGTCGGCAAACATAAATGTGGTTACAACAAGGAGTCTAAAATTATAAAGCAATTAAATGTACGTACAAATATCAAGAAGTAATATTTGATTCCAAAATAAATTTAATCAATTTCTTACAACAAATTTTACGTTTCTTTTATAGTGTTTACAACCAAAATCCATACTAATTGCTTGGTAATAAACCTCCAAAGAATAAAAATGGCTGTTTATATTGTGAATCTCGGAAAATCAACAAAAGAATAACCGAAATTACTCGTTGGCAGCTTGATATATAATTGATGTAGGGCTTAAAGTACTACTAGAGTATCGGCTAATAATAACAGATAAGCAAAAACAGCTTCCACGAACCATAGATGAAGCATAGCCTAAGGGGGTTACAATAAGCTAATTCAAAAGGATAGTTAGGTTTTCTAACTATAGTCGCGGGTGTCGCTCTCTTCGCAAAATAAATATAGTGCTGAAAATTTGGTAAACTTAACTTTTAGGTGTCTATAAGATCCGTAATTCAAATTATATTTATTGATTTTTAGTGAAGCAGTCTTATATAAATGGGATGTTGACACATTGTGTTTTTACTTTTCAATATACTGATATTAGTAAAGCAAATGTAAAGTTGTCCAATGAGTGGAAATGTGTTGTTTTTAGATAGATAATTATTTATTCACTTCAACATACATTTCAAATATATTTTGTGTATGGTAACGAAGTTGTAACTTAAAGCTTAATATGAAATTTGAATACTCTAAGTCGGTAATTAGATATTAATAATACTATAAAAGGAAAATCTATACTATTATACGATATGTTAAATTGGTAATTTGTACATACTTTTGCTGCACTGATTTGATTACTAATTTCATCGTAATTATTGCACATTATTTGCTTTATTTTGATCCTGTATACTTCAGTCTTCTTTTTCCAATTTCAGTTCGTGGTGTGTCCATTATGATGTTTTTTTAGTTCCTTTGGTTTCATATCCGTGCGTTGTATCTGCTGTGTGTAAAGTAATTTTGCTTCTTCTGGTTCCTCGTTTTATACGCATTATATTCATTGCTTGGTTGTATCGTATTCTTGATTGGAGTGTCATTGTGTTTGAATAGATGTTTTTTGTTCTTGTTCTAATACTTAATGTTCTCATGTTTTTTTATTGCTTTGGATTGTATTCCTTGAATTCTATTCCGGTTCTTTTGATTTGTGGTCCCCCAAGATATGATGTTATTCTCTATATGACTGATGATATGCGCGTTTGCAATTTTTTTCAAGTTTGCTAATGTTAATGTATTCCTTTACATTGCGTTTAACATTTACATTGCGGATTTGGAAAGGGTGCTAAAAATGGATAATCGGGGGGAGTAAACATTGGGAAAGAAAGGATATGGACGCTGAGTTATGCGGATGATATAGTAGTTTGGCAGGCAGTAGGGAAGAAATTTAGGATGTTATAGAGAGTAAAAGGATACATGGAAAGAGAGGGAATTAGAACTGAATGTCTAAAAACAGAAAGGATGGTGTGCAAGAGAGGAGACAGGGAAAGTAAAAAAGAAAAGTTTGAAATTGAAGGAAAGAAAATGGAAACGGTGAAAAGATACAAATACTTGGGATACAATGTTAGCACAAAATAGGACTTGCAAGGAACATGACGGGATCGTAGCAAAAGCGAAGGGTGTAATGATTGAATGAGATACGTGTGGGAAAAGAAATTCGTTGATCGATAAGATTGAGTATGAATATTATGGACGTATGGTTGAAAATATATTGTTATGTGAGGCTGAAATTTGGGTGATGAAATTGAAAAAGTAGATAATGTGCAAATGGGATGTCTGAAGAGAATAATAGGAGTAGAGAGGTCGTTACCGAAAGAGATTGTTCTGCAGGAATATAACAGATATAAATACAGGGTGACTGGATAAAAAAATGCGAAGTTTTGGGAGAAAGGGGTCATGAATGAGAGTGTCCGATGAGAAGTGACAGTGGTGTATATGGCAGGAATAAAAGAGATCAAAAATAATAGATGTAGTTATGGGTGGGATCAGAGAAAAACAAAGGTTTAGAACATGCACTTACATGAATTTCAGGGGCGGGAAGAAGTGATCGTTTTGATTGGAATGAAGATGGTATGGGAGAGGAGATTTAGAGAGTCTGTGGATATGACAGAAAGGATTATGGATGTATGTGTGAATAGCATAATGATGTATGGAGCTCAGGTATGGGCTGTTGAAGAAAAAGAAAGAATGCTAGGTTTAGATAGGAGTACTAGGAATGAGAGGACTACTAGTAGGAGTACTAGAAGTACTAGGAGGTACATAGGAGTGCAATACAGGAGATTGGAATATATGTGCTACATAAGTGTAGTTAAAATAATGGTAAAATTTGAGGAAAAAGTATTGAAGGATGAAGATAGGAGGTTGGTTAAGGAAGTTTATATTGGCGGAAAAAGAGGGAGAGGGGTGGGGGGAAGAATGGATTGAATGCAGGAAAAAGGTGAATAGGATGATTGGATGGTCGTCTCATAGGTGGTGGGAGAAAATGGTTGGTAGAGGTAATGTGGTGGGTGAGTAGAAAGTATGCGGGATGTAGGGAGAAAGGAGAGGTTCGTCAAAGTTAATGGAAGCAAGTATAATAGCAGGTACAGATGGATAATGGAAGTGGTGGTTTAGGTTTAGGTGTGGGAGTGAGGAAGGGGGAAACAAGTACTGGTTGAAAGAGAAGGATAGATTGTGTAGAATTTTTGTGAAAAAAGAAGAAAAATGGAACCATTGGATGAAGGAATGCGAGGGGATTGAAAGGAGTGAGAATAGGAAGGGTTGGGGAGAGAACTAGAGGATATGTTTGGGAAAGGATGGGAATGGGATTAATATTATGAAGTGAATCATGGCGGAGATAAAAAAGAGAAAGTAGGTGGAAGGAAATAGAGTAAAGAAATAAAATAAAACTTTTAAAAATAAAAAAATAATAAACAACTGAAAAATTGGGAATTATAGGAAGGGGGATGTAGAGGGAATGATGGGGTGAAGATTAAGCCTTCTCTGCTTCCTGGAAGTAGAGAAGCTAGTATAATTTAATGTAAAAATTTAAGAACGTTATTATTTTGTTTTATTATTGTTGTATTTATCTTTGCTATTGTTTGTAATTTAAATATACCAATATAGGTTACATTATTACTAGCGGTTGTTTTGCCTCCACAGGGTCCTCATATTTGCCTACGGCATCTACAGCTTTGCCGCGGCCAGCGACATGCCCTAAATCGGATAGGGTGCAAACACGAAAGAACTATGTTAATAACATTTCACTAATCATCTATTCTATTGAATTCGCACGAGAATAGCATGTTTGAAAACAGCTTACTAAGGTGGCCATACACACATTTTCTTTCATTTGGGTAAAAATGCCGCGTTTGAACAGTTGATTAATCATTTGCTCGTTAATGATCATATTGTTTAATAATTATATTCGGTGGTGTTCGAACATTTTTTTACAAACAACGTTATGAACATGACAAATATGAGTATCGATTACATATTTTTGTTCTGTAGTTGTAGATATGATCAATACATGTTAATGTATTGAATTAGCAAATTAAAACAACGAAATAAAAAATAGACAATTAGAATAAAATAAAATACATATTTGATTATTCATACACTTTTTTAAATTAATACTAAACTCTTAAATTCAGTTTCATTTCACTCAAATACTATCGTAAATACTTTGTAAAGAAATATTCGTACCATAGTTTAAAACCTGATGCAGTTATGCTTTAGAGAAGATGCTTATAGAGAGATTTTTCAATCTCATTAAATGTTACAGAAAAACTAGATGACATAATTGCCCGACAAATCGGACAGACAGTCAGTTAATTTTGCTTTTAAAATTAAAGTAATAACTATTACTGCAGAAAAATTATTTTGCATATAAGATAATTATTTTCTACACGTAATTTTTTAAACGCATAGTATAACCAATCTTATTTCTTTTTAATCAGACATTATCAAATCATTTACAAACTACATTGATGTCAGCGACACTCGCGACTAAAATGGAATTATTATTAAGTGTTTGTTGTGCTTATAATGTTTATACCTAGGATTAAACCAGAAGTTTGTCTATGAATCAAACTTACACAGACTTACTGGGTTATTCCCCGATTATGCATAAACGTACACGCTGAACACTCCCATGAAGTGAATAAGTATTGGAAGATAGAAATTTCAAGTGCTTTAATAATCGTATTAATGATCATTTAACATAGAACACTTTTGATGCGTTAGTGGTAAGTAAACAATAGAAGTAAATAATAAATGTTGAGTATATATATATATATAAATGCGGAATAATTTAAAAATGTTGAATATAATATTTTAGTCAATTATGTAAATAATTCAATTATGTAAATACA
Source organism: Adranes taylori (assembly GCA_009867245.2). Lineage (NCBI taxonomy): Eukaryota > Metazoa > Arthropoda > Insecta > Coleoptera > Staphylinidae > Adranes > Adranes taylori. Next base: position 17,320 of record WYDF02268126.1, read on the forward strand.
AATGTAAATAATTATTTTGTAAAAAACATGTATTAAGCATTTAGTGTGCATTGAATTGTCTAAATAAATTAATAAATGCGGCATTGTCATGTGTACTCATTGGCCAAATTTGTTGCATGTGGTGTCTCTCAAATCAATTCGTTTGTTATATGATGACTATGTACTTTGTATATGCAAGTTACAACTTTTGTAGTATTTTGAACACGGTGTTTATTGTTATTTGATTATGCTGTTTGTGCTACGGTGTATCCATTTTTATAATTCTTAAATTCCCATTGCGAAATTGATTAGAATCTCTTAATAATAAATATAACATTATATAATTTTGTTTATTTATATTTATGTTTTTTATCTTTGCTGTAATGTGTTTTATTTAAAAGTAATTAGCTTAATGGCTCTGGCAATGTGGTAATAAAAGGATAGGAAATATCCGCTACTTACGAAACTGGTGCTCTCTCAATTTTTGTGGACTTATATAGAACTTCTTGAACTAATCTTGACCAGTTGGGACTATTATTTAGTTATGATACAAACTAATATATTTCATTTGGGTGTGTTATATTGTCACTGTTGCCGGTGATAAAATGCAGAAAATTGGAATAATGCCAATAATATTAAAGATGGTAGATATATATGCATGTGTGGTGTTAAAAAAACATTTTTAGTCGACGCAGTATTTGTGTTTATAAATAGATTATTTTCATAACCGCATTCTTTTGACAAAAGATTTTTGCCGACTATCTGTAGTCGTGTATAGTTTTCGACGGGATCCCATAGTTTGTTTATTTTGATTTATGTACAATTTGATTTGATTTTATCTAATAATACATATTGTTTTAGAAATAAAAACGTTACCCAGATTGATATTTTTTCGAAATAAATTCAACATAACCTTTAGGCTGATTCTTATAAATCTACATACTACTTACAGTATTTACACATTTATTAGAAAGAGAGAACATGTAATATAATAGTACGGATTTTTGCATGGTTAAAGGGAACTATATATGTAGAGAAAATGAAAAGCAATAAATATATAGATTAAAAATCGTAATAAAATTTATAGATTAAAAAAACAATGCAGAAAAGTAATAAAGCAACAAACGCAAATAAAGTTTATAGATTAAAAAATTGCTTCTGTACCTGGCCTTTTGGAAAATTTTAGTTTTTTAAGTTCTCTATGAAACTTCCGTCGTAGTCTATTTTCTTTATAACCATTGCGTCTACACCTTTTAGTTTATTTGCTTTATAGGCGATATCCTTCATGTGTCGGCCGTGGTAATCTTTTGGTTTAATTTCTGGAGACATGGATAATTTTTGTATAAATTAATAAAACCGTTTAAATTTTTTTAGAAGTCATTGTTGTGGACAGTGCGCCTATGCGGTACGTACTGACAACTAGCAGCACACACATTGCAATTCAGGAACGTCCGTACGTCCGCAGTTGGGGTAAGAGCTATCTGCCGACGCACTTTGTGTAGTTGGAAAATTAACATTGGTCGCCTTCAGGGAAGCAGGGCGCTGCAGCACTGCAATGCGGCGTTTACCTAAACGAGCAGTCATTTTTGGTGCGCTTTCTCCATTTTACAGTATATATTTCTTTGCTTTATTAAAGCGCCCGAATAAAGCGAAAATAAATGCAGTATGGAAGATACATACCACTCATTAATGCTGGAGTTTGAATAGAATTTAAGCCACAGGAGGAGCACGAAAAATAGGTGAATTATTTATTATGGCCAATAAATTCGTCTTCAACTATAAACTGTAATACACGTCTATCCATTTTGGTTTCGCTTCAGTTTGTTTGAAGTTAGGTTATGTTAATGTATTTAAAATCATATGATTGCAAGCTGTTAAGGTTTTTTACGGAATAATAATATTTAGCTGCAGCACTCTGCTGCATCGCTTTATCGGAGTTTTTCTCTGAACGCGGACATTGTTTTACATCTAATTATTGCTTACTCAATGGTGATACCCAATTAATTTAATACTTTCTGTGTTAAAATTTTAAAATTACACAACACTTAAGGCAAAATGTATACATGTATATAGCTGCTGAATGTAGTTTTAGACTTTAATGTTTGTTAATTGTTTTTTGTACATTAATATAATATGAGAATTAAACAATCCTCAAAATACAAATTTCTACAAATTTATAGAATGCAAATTGAATATTATTTCCATTTGTGTATTCATAGAAAGGTATCGTAAAAAATTGTTTGTCTGGCAACGCGGTATATTGTTTGTTGAATTTGGCAGCTGTTTGTCAGGCAGATGGCTGAAACACATACTAGAGCTGCATAGAGAATAATTCTGAATGTCAACATCAAAATTTCTGTGTTATAAATCTTTGTAAATAATAAAATCTAACAATTTTTGTAATAGTGAAAGTGTTTATATAAAAGTAAGATAATACGTATATTTTTGGCACAAAAATGGAATTAGCTGCTACACCTGGTGCTGAAGGACCACCAGAAGAGGTCTTAAAACCTATAGGTTGTGCACATTACAAGAGAAAATCAAAATTTGTGGTGAGTAATATTATCTACTATATATAGCATGTGTTTGTTTATTTCAAATTTTGATTATATTTTTAGACACCTTGTTGCAACAAAGTGTATACATGCAGATTTTGCCATGATGATTCAGAAGATCATACTGTTAATCGAAAAGAAGTAACAGAATTAATTTGCACAGTTTGCGAAACTAGACAACCTGTCCAAGCTGAATGTCAGAATTGTGGTATTAGGTTTGGAAAAGTAAGTGCTATTTTACTATTCGTAATATTTATGTGTTCTGGCTTTGTACAATAAATTTGATATCGTCAACATTTAGTTTTTATGTTCATATCAAAAGTTATTTATGAAATAAATAATTTTGAAATGTTTTTTATGTTTCATTGTTATTCATGTTTATTAATAATATTAAAATTATTATAATCTAGTTACAAAATTCAATTTATAATTAATGATCTAAGAGTTTATTTTACTTTCCATTTTATTTATTACGTAAATCCTTAGTCAAAGTCATGCTATGAATAACCATAATTTATACTTTTGTTTTTCAATGTTGGTGATTATTTCAATGTGGGTTTCTAGGTTAATTTACAAATTTTGTATGTTTTGTTCTTGAACACGATTTTGAATAAATTATTGGGAGAGATAAAGATACTTTTGTTTTTGCTAAATGTGTAAATAATTGTTTTATATTTTAAAATAATGGGATAATTAGTAAATTTTCCTGTTTATCCAAATTAATGTAATTCCAATATTTTAGATATTTCTTTTTGATATATTTTACATATTTACATTTATGTAAAATACATTGGACAATATTACATATTTTAATAGAATAATAGAACATATAATTTATCTGTGTAACTATTACACAAAAATATCATTATTACTAAGGTGACCAGAAGCCCCGGTTTTAACAATTTTTGGAATGAATGCGGCCCAGACATGTTAAATAACGTGTTTTTGATGTCATTTAATGAATTCTTGGCGTTTTAAACATGGGAATGGTTGTCAAAAGGAAAAAAGATCATCGAGTTTTTCGTTTACTCGCTAAACATTAATAGAATGGATGACAAAAAAAGGTCATCGCCTACTGCTCTACGCCAAGTCTGCCGCTTCACCATTCTGAAAATAAGGTCACCTTATTACTTAATTCGGCAGCCTGAAGTCTGAAGATGAACGAATTGAACTTTGCACGAATGTGACTTTAGGGAACCCTCGCAAATACTCGATGTAGTGCCACTTTTAGTCTTTCCAAACTGTCCTATTTTTGTTGACTTTTGCTCCCAACATAATCCAAATGCAAAAGTCCACCGCATTTTCGCTAGAAATTGGAATTGAAGTGCGGCGCGTTTCCCTCGCAAACTTCTTTGTTCATCCTGACGTTGTGTTTCGATGCCGAGTCTCATTGGAATGTGAACAGTGTGTCATGGATTTGTGTTGCGATGCATAGTCTGATTGGAGTATGAACCGTATATCATCGAATATCTAAGGTAGCAAAGTCCCTTTCAATTCAATTTCACTATAGATTGGTCGAGAAAAACACCAGAACAAAGCGAAAATTAATCGAAGCCGCTTTCCATGTGATGACAGACACTGGTTTTTTCATCTGGTTGACACATGAATATTGAATGTCTACATGAATTGACTTACGTTTTAATTAAACGTAATCGTTTTGTTACATTAGCGTTTGTAGAATGACAAATTTTTCTCATTAGAAAAACTAACCTTTTGGAATTCACTACCTATGTGCAAACACACCAGCTTCTTAATTCTTTTTAAATGCTGTAGTTTTTGTTGTTTGTTGAGGAAATGCATTTTTTTATGTTGTTTGGGTTTCATTGAAGTTTATTTTTGATTATTTAATGAATGCTTTCATTATAAATTAGAAGTTATTCGTGTCAATACAAAATAGTTGTTTGCACTCGTTAGAACTAATATAGTAAAACTTCTATACATATATATGAATAAAAATACAATGAGACTTACAATAAGAACAACACACACTAAAAGAATTATATTTCAACATGAGTAAACAATCGGAACAACCCACATTGATAATGACTACTGCAAAATCATAACCATAACCTCACCCTAGTTACCTATGGAGTTCTTTTCAAAACTGATCATAAGTATAGAAACACCGTCTCCATAGATAGGCTTTTATAATCCTTGAATAATTATTCATGGATATATCGCTGATATGTCCAGGAAGACATTGAAGAATTTAATGAATGGCCCAATACTTGCTACCGGTTTGTGTTCTGTTTATCGTGCACCGTGTAATTTGAATGTTTCCTCTGAAACGTGTATTATGCATATGTATACCTTTCTGAAAGGTTAGTGAATTCGTGTCATATTGTGATTTCACCCATTTTAGGCATTGAAGTATAAATATATTTAAATCATAAAATAGTGATTTGCAATCCTCCATCATTATTCTCACAGCTTTACGTTGGAGTCTAAATAAATTCTTTGTGTGTGGAGAATGGTCCCATATTGATATACCATAAGTGAGAAAACTATGAAAACATCCATAATACGCAGTTTTTTGATACATATTTCGTATGCTGTTCCCAATTCATCTGCGGGTCAAAATGGATTCCCAACAATTTGATACTCTGTAACGAATTTGTAGTAATAATCTCTCTCATACTGAAAGTCATCCCATTCTTTTCATCCAATTTAAGTGCCAGATTATTAGTGCCAAACCACTTTTGCACATAGTTTTTTGAAAGTACCAAATTTGCAGTTGCCTCTTCTAGACTATCAGAATTTAAAAAAAAAATTCAATATGATCTGCAAAATATCCAACTTGACTACCGAAGTTATATAATATGTAATCATCCAGATCATTTATATATATATTATGCAACAGCAGAGGACATAGTACCGAGTTCTGTGGTACTCCATGCCTAATCGTTTGACTCATTGATACTTCATCATTCTATTTTACTACTTGTTTGCGATCCTTTAAGTATGAACGCATTAATAATGCGAACCTATCATCACATCATATCCCACGAACTTTCTAATAAGTAGATCATGTAATACGCAATCGAATGATTTAGTGAGATCACAAAACAGTACTGATGTATATCCATTAGAATCATATGCATTACAGATGCTCTCAACTAGATGTAGTACAGCTTGGGTTCTAGATCTTTTCTCTTTGAAATCAAACTGACAATTGATGAATAATGTGTTTGATTCAAAATACTCGTATAGCTGTTGCTTTATAAATATCTCGAAGACTTTTGAAAATATAGAGATGAGCGATATAGGTTTAAAATTCCCCAACCTAGTGGAAGCCCCTCCCTTGTGAACATGAATCACGCATGATTGTTTCAATAGATCCGGATATGTTCTATTTTGTATGCTTAAATTAAAATTTTTTAGTAAGGCTATTGTTATTATATTTAATACCGCCTTCAGTAATTGAACATTTATTACTACGGCCGTAATACTCGATTTTCTCAAGAAACAATTAAGGTAAAATGAATTGTAGCCTTCTCGAAAGCTAAACTGGTTGGTAAGTAGGTTATTCTTCTCGAAGTGGTCCTCAATTCGGTATAGAATGATTTCTTTTAATATTTTTGACATCGATTACCGAGATTGGCCGCTAGTTTGAGCATTCATCATTGTCTCCTTTTTTTGTGTATCAAGAACACCTTTGCAACTTTGAGCGCATTGGGAAATATACCATTGCATATGCATTCCTTAGATATTATTGCAAAAATAGGTGAATTACACTAACCGCCTTTATTGATCTGGTGCTTATCCCATAAATGTCTTCGGTAGGCTTGTTGTTTAGGCCTTAGATTATCTGCATTATTTCTTCTGTGCGTGTTGGTGCTATGTATAGAGACGAGTCGTTGGTAGGCACTTTTGGTACTGTGTTTCAGGTCCAGTTTTTATAATCTGGCGAATCCGGTAATTGATCTTCTCCTATTGTTGTAAAGAACATGTTAATTTTCTCATGTCACAGTGGATACATTCTGCATAGTCATTTTGCCCTTTTCATTGTTAATTATTTGCCAAATTGTTTTCTGCTTGTTGTCCGACGAGTAAAGCTTGTACATCATGTTGAGCTTTCTTTCTGTTTCTGCTGTCTGGGTGTATTTTTCCTTGTACTCGAATATTTTTTCAGATTCCTTATTTCAGCAAGCAGATCTATATTTAAGTCTCCTGCGACTATAATAGTGGTAGTATCGTTCTAGTTAGTTATAACTTGCATTAGGGATGCACCAGAGTGCATACACCCACTCTGGTTTCTTCTTACAAAACACGCTGTAGTAGTATATCCATATCTCTTGTTTGTGATTGCTTATATGTATATGTTTAGGACTTTGAAGGTCGATTGTTGGTTGGACTTGGTCGAGTCAGCAGGTTCGTTGTCGAATTTTGTTTATGTTTCTTGAAGCAACTAGTGATATTTTCTGTTTAGGAATATCTAGACACTTCTTATTGGGGGTTTTTGCGGTGGGGACCCTGGTTCTCTCTGGGGTCGTGGGATGCCTTGTTATTCGACTGCTCTTGAAAAGTTTGGCCAAATTTCGGCTTTTTATTATTACTTGAATTATAATCAGTGTTTTTAAAATTTGTTTGTTCCCAAGCCGGTTGTCTGGTTAAGTTGTTCATTCCATTGCTTATTTCTTGGTGTTTGAAAAAATATATACGCATTTGAAAAAATAACTTTTAATTAAAGAATTTATTTATTTTATTATAAATAAAATAAAAGAAAAATTATAATAACAATAAATGTTACAAACAAGGGTATGCGAAAGGAAAGAAAATATCATTTTTCTTAAAACTAAAAAATAAATTAAGTAAAAACAAATTGGAAAAATTTTTGTCACTTTAATACCAAATAATATTATATTAAAAAAAAACACAATCCAGGTCATAACATTTCACGCAGCCTTTATTTGCAAGGTATTAATTTGTGCATTCCTGGCAAATGTGAATTGTGCAGCTACCACAAATTGGTACTTGCAGCTGTTACCAATCTTTTTCGTCTTTTTATCAGAACCTGGAGGAGATCTCTTGCATCCCGTTTGTTTATCTAATTCTTGTCTGGCCTCTTGTGGAATTGGCCTTTGCAATATTCTATTGACATTCATTCTTAATTCACGAGGCAGGCGATGGTTTAAAACTCAACGATTTAGATGAGGTTCTACAAGCTCTCTGGCGAGCAATCTAATTTAAGCGAATCTTTTTAGCTCTTTGTTTCCAGGAAATGCACAGTAAATAACGTATTTATTTACCATACTGATATTAATCATAGTATAAAATATAGCCATTAGCCAATGTCGAGTGTGCCGATTTGTTGAGTAAACTGTGCATTTCTGTTCTAATGCAACGACTCCGTCTTTTGTATTATTATAAAAAGAAATAATTTCAGGTTTCCGGATCTCTTGATCAATTGAAGGAGTTTAGGGCATTGAAGATGTAACAAGAACAGCCTTATTCACTTTAAATACATACTAGACCAAACTCATACTATTTGTGAATCTATAAAGTGTGTGTTCAACTTCAACTTATCTGCAGTTATGTTCCGATTGGTACCAGCAATTGGCGCTATTAATTGATTTATAGCTTGCGTTGCTTTAGGATGTTTCCTCTCGGCATCGGTGAGAATCTTACCATCACTGTATTTTCTGGTGTAGATATATGCATTTAGCAAATAATGTGTGTTCGCGTCTGCCAATGCCATAAATTTTATTCCATATTTTCTTGGTTTACTTGAACATTCGAAAATGGCGTCATCCGCGAAATCCAATTAACATCTCATCGATACAAGCGTACTCTCCAATTGAATAGCAATTACGACAATTTGTTATACATTTTTGAAATATGCATGAAATGGCAGCCCTTGGATCATATTTTTTCCTTTCGTCTCTATCTGATATATCATCAAAACGTAAACTTATTAGGAAAACGTTTATTTTCTTTAGAGATATCGAACAGCGAAAAATTTTTCGTCCTGTTCCATCAGTTGCAAACATTGCTTCTAGATCTTCAGTAAGCATGAGAATTCCCAAAAATGCTTTGAATTCAATTTGATCTATATCTTTACAATCAGTTCGCTTGTCGTCGGAGAACTTTTCTCTCATTAGCAACAACTTTTCATTGGTTCGCAATATAATTTCATTTAGCATGTCTTCACTGAAAAGAAACTCCCATGCAGACAGTGGTTTACAAAATGGACCGAGAGCTTTAGCGGGACCATTTATTCCTGGAAGGCGCGTGATGCTATTTTGCCAACGGATGTATTTGAAACTGGATGTAGTTTAGACCCTATACAACGGTTTTTACTGTAATATTTTTCATGCTGACGTTGGCATTGTATCTTTGCAAGAGGAACATTATCAACCGATGAGGATGTCACTTCTCTCTCGGAAGACTGAAACAGAAAACTTGAACTTAGCAACAAAGGACGAGTTGTACCATTAGATTCACAACCTAAATCTATTTCGTCATTAGAAGCTTCTTGGTAGGACTCACGTGCATGATCACTTTCCATACCTTCTTTCACGGCACATCCTTCTGCGCCACTAAATTCGCTTTCACACTGTTCTAGCAAAATTCTCACCCAATCTTCAAAACCGGGCTCATTTGATCTCATAGCCATTATTTTCGATGCCATAATATTTCAAAGTATGTATAGAAAAAGAAAATAAAATAATGTAACAGGTGAGGTTGGGTGTTATATACCCACGATTTCAGCTTAATGTAAATAAAGTACCACTGCACCGATAATATAACGTCCGTACGCGGAAGCGATAGACAGTCAACTAATTTGAAGGTACTAGAGCGATGAGTGGTCGCATATAAAAATTACACACATTATCAAATTTTTACATTATCAAAATTTCTTTGGATAGGTAACACCCAACATCACCAGTTATGGGTTAAGTACTACTGCAATGCATTCTCTAAGTCCTCCGCGACACGGTGTGCAATGGCATAGTCTTTATCGGAGTGAAATAAGTTCTTTTTTATTTCTTGTATCCGTTTGTATTTTGTGGTATTTGAATTAGTTTCCCAGAAGTTTCGAAAGTCATCTACGACTGCTTTGCATATCTCTGTTTTTGATGTGTCGTTACTGTCTTCATTTTCTCACAGCAAATCTGAGCATGGTTCTATGCCATATAGTTGCGTTTGGACCTCTTTGTTTAACAAGGTACATTCATATGTAATGGTTTCATTTGTTTGTGTCTCATTGTCGCTAGGCATGATTATTGTTGTTTGTGCCTCCGTTGTTTTATGATATAGTGCTTCCGTTTGAGCCCCTCAGTGTTCTTGTTCAGTTTTAGAGTACTGCGTAGCGCATTCTAAGGTTTGCTTCCCACATTTTGTAGTTACATTGTAGTTTGATTGTAGACCTCGGGTGTTTTGGGTTTCACTATCAACAGTGGAACATGACTTGTTCAAAGTCCGGGGTCGACTACTGAGTTCGCTGGCTTTTACATGGGATTCTTCCAATTGTATGATTAGGTTTCCAATTTCAAGCATTAATCCTTCTCCTATTTTGATGGATTCGTTCATTATCGACTTGTTGTGTTCATTTTTTTTTGTCCAATGTCGCAGTTAGTGCAGATATTTTATTATCTTGATCAGCAATCTTTTGTATTATGATATCTTCCTCCAGCTCGTCAATATCTGTTCCGCAGCAGGTTACAAGGTTTCTCTTTATTGTACTGCTTGTTTTCCATTATAGACAGCTACGATGCTAAAGTTTGTCACACTTTCGGCAGATATAGTATCCATGGGTTTTGTTTGCACAGCACACAAAACTCGTTTTTATTTCAGCTAGTGGTTGTTTGTGGCTCATGATTGAGGAGCCAGATTACTAGAATTTGATTTCCTATATATTTATTTACTCCGCAATTGTGTTCGTCGGGTATTTTTTATTTTTTTTTTGGTTACGGCACTTGACAATTGGTGTACTAGATGTAGCAGCATACCCATTAGTTATAGTCATTAGCTTTAGGAGTAAACTCGAAGGATTCATTTAAAATGTTACTCTGAAATTTCTCAAGATTATCTTTGGTAAATTTTCTATTATAACAAGTTTCCTTGTAATTTTAACCTATGGAGGCTTCGAAACTTGTGTTCCTAAGATTTACAATAATATTGTCAATGCAGTTGATCCCTACTATTTGTCTTTATAGTGGCGTGAAACGCAAATGAGGATAACAGATTAACAAAGTAATTACGAATAGTATTATTTAAATTGAAATTTATATTAAAATCGTCCTTTATCACTGCAGGCATGCCTTTAATTTTATCTCATTCAACATTTGTTAAAAACGCATCCATCTCACCACCAGGTGGCCGATATATTGTTACTACTAGTTGTGAGCCACCAGTTTAATACTTGAAGTTTCACACACATAACTTACAAAAGCAACTACAACTTACAAAAATCGTAAATATATACTAATATCAAACCGTAAATATAAATATTCGATTTTTATTAAATTATATCCTGTTTTCATCAAATGACGTTTTTTATTAAGTCCGTGATTGGATTTCTTTTTGTTTTTTCTGCATTGCTGTAAACATTAGAGAGAATTTACAACTGTAAATGGATCAGCCTAGGCTTTATGTAATGTAAAGTTAATCTGACTCTCAGTATATGGAAAATGGGTTATTCGTAACATAAGCATTTGTATATAAGCCGGAAGATATTTAATTTATTTATTGATTCTTATTGTTTTTTTTTTGTATTGATAGTATACTTGTTTGGAATGTAATTTGTTTGATGACGAAGACAAAAATCAGTATCATTGTCCAGGCTGTGGTATATGTCGCATAGGCGGAGCAGACAGATTTTTTCATTGCGAGAAGTGTAATATGTGTTTACCAATTCAATTGCAAAATGGACATAAGGTAATTAATTATATTATAGGCACAAGGTAATTACTAATTAATACTAACTGCAATGACTAAAAATTGATAATACCCTAGCTTTTAAATATCACGTTAACACATTCATCAATGTTTTTTTTTTGTTTATATTGATAATAGTTTTTTTATGACCCATTGACTTATGGCTTTATTCCTTATATCGCATTCCTATCGACACAGTCATTTAAAAGATATATATCTATCGAATGTAAAGTGATTCTGGTTTTTATAGCCATCAAGGCATGTTAATTAATTTTTAGTAGGTAGGTAATATCAGTTGTCACAACAAATGTCTTAAAACGGCTTGTACAAGATGTATGACGTCATTTCACCTATTATTTATAAAGAATCCTCAGCATCTTCTTATGGTAGCATCGGACGCAACGTTTCCACCATACGCAGAATTCTTACATGAAAAAAATTAGAATTAGAGAACATGATTAACTATTGAGAACATGAAGATGTCTAGTTATTTTTAAATGGATTAACCGAAGTTGAGGCAACCAAAGATTCGGGCAACGAGTTTCATTCGATTCAAGAGGAAATATCGTCGCGGCAATGACCTCCATTGCGTTGTATTTAATTTAAAGCTGTGGCCACACAAATGTACATTAGTATTTAGTCCATACATAGTGTGTAGTTCGGCTCAATATAGTATCTTCTGAGTGATTTTTAAGTGTCCATTAAATCTCATCGTTCACGCCTATCCTCAAGGGATGACAGTTGCAGAACTTCCAGGCGCTACTCATAAGATAATTCCTTTAAAGCAGGAACAAGTTTTGTAGCTCGACTTTAAACAATTTCAAGGAGTTCAGTGACTTTTCTGAAATACGGTGCCCATACCGACGATACATACTTCATTTGGGGACGAATGTATGTTTTGTATATTCTCAGCAATCAGAAAGACGTCAATGTTGGAAAATAGTTTTGTACGATAAAAATGAGTGAATTCATTTTCTTTACTAACATTCCAATATGTTGATTCCGTTTCAAGTTGTTGCGTATGATGATGTCCAAGTCTTTCTGTTGACTCACTACGCAGTTCGATTCCATTTACTTGATAGTCAATTCTCGGAATTGTACCACCCAAATGCTTTACTGTACATCTATCAGCATTCAAATTCAATTCCCATTGTCTGCACTATTTACCGATATTATCTAAATCCATTTGTATCCATTGACGGGTTCTCATATACTCTGGCATCATCCAATAAAGGATATGTTGGACTTTACAATTTTATTGAGATCAACAATGAAACAGATCAACAATGAAACATATTGAGATCAACAATGAAACATCAAGACATAAAACAGTAAGGGATCGAATGCACTGCCTTGGATCATCCCGCTTTGGCTTGAAATATGGTTAGAAATTTATATTATTGTTTTATAGTTTTGTTAACTTCATTTTAACAAGACATAACTTACTTGTTGTATATATAACTTACGTAAAGCATAGAGTAAAATCTTCCACACTTTGTATTTTATGATTAATAATGTTTTATTTATATTCACTGTGATTTAATTTCTATTTTTTTAGTGTGTTGAAAATGTTTCTCGGTCCAACTGTCCGGTATGTCTTGAAGATATTCATACATCACGCATTCCTTGCCACATACCGGAATGTGGTCATCTGATTCATCGCACCTGTTTCGAACAGTTGCTTAAGGCTGGTCATTATGCGTGTCCCACCTGCCAGACGTCACTAATGGATATGACGGAACTATGGAAATATCTCGACAATGAAGTTGCGCATACACCAATGCCACAGGAATATGCGAATTATATGGCTGATATTTTATGCAAGGATTGTCATAAGGTATGATAATTTTATGTGATAAATCTTTTTGTATTAATATCAATGGTTTTATTAGGTATTAACCGTTGGAAACATTATTTCATAAATTTGTTTGCATTGCATACAACTTCAATCTTCTTTGGTCATCTTGGATTACATTATTTCCTAGTATTGCACCTAGTTTTACATTGGTTTCACTATTCCATTCTTTGATAGTTCTGTTTAGGAAAGAGTACTTGCTTACATCAGTTCTTACCTTGGGGATCTTGAATTGGTAATTTAGCCTTCTCCGACTCTGCTCCCATTTGTGTAGTCTGTGTGATAGTTCCTATACTGCTGCGGCTTCTGTATAAACTTTGCCCATCATTTTTAGTCTGGCTTCCTTTCTTCTGTCAGCTAGTTCGGGTCCGGTTAGGGTTTTGCACAGTTTGGAAATTGGTGCAATTTGTTGGTGTGTTTTTGTTGTAAGCCTTACTGCTTGTCGTTGTACGTTTTCCAGTTTGATTATTTCATTTTTATAGTAGGGCTCCCAAATCTGACGAATATTCCATTAAGGGTCTTATGAGCGTTAACTATGCTTTCGATAAGACTGTTGGGGACGCCTTTTTGCATTTCCGTTATAGGCTATATAAAGAATGATAAGCTTTTTTGTTATTCTTTCAGTGTGTCAGATCCATTGCATCTTTTCATTTAGGATTATTCCTAGATACTTTATTTCGTCGACATCTTTAATCATCTGCTGTCCTATTGATTATGGAAGGTATGTTTTATTTTTTAGTTGTGTTTATCTGCATGTAATTCCTGTTGCACCAGTTTTCATCCTTCTTAGGTCATTTTCTTCTTAGGTAGCGTGTGACAATCCAGTTCCGTGTTTATATTGCTATAAATGATGCAATGATGCAGTCATCCACAAACAAACGGGATTTACGTTTCAGGTTTTCTATGAGATCGTTAATAAATATGGAGAATAGCCAAGGCCCCAGGAAACTACCCTGAGGTACCCCAGGTTTCTATTTTCACTCTCTGGGTGCGCCCCAGCAAGTATGCGTGGACCCATTTGATTATTCTGCTATCTAGTCGTAAGGCATTTTGTTGAACGCTTTCGCCATGTCTATGACTACGGCGTCTATTTGCCCTTTACACTCAAGTACCTCCGCGATGTCCTGACAGAGGCAGAGTAATTGTGTTATACATGAATGGTTCTTCCTGAATCCATGTTGCTTGTTACTTATATTATGTTTGTCGTTCATCTTGTTTAAGTACTTTGTTATTAGTTTTTCTAATATCCTACACACTATAGTCGTCAGGCTTATGGGCCTGTAGTTTACTTTGGATGTTTTTAGGCCTGATTTATATTAGTATTAGTATTCTTCACGCAGCGTAGGCAACCAAGTTGATGAGAGCTGGTACTACTTCAGACTGATTCAGGGGATACTGTCCAGTCCGTTCTTGAACTTGTTTTTCGATGTGGTATTCACAACATCCACTGGCAATGCGTTCCATTGTGATACAATTCTGTTGGTGATAAAATGTTTCCTAGGGTTGCTTCGACATAATTCGGT
>WYDF02268127.1:0-18386 GCA_009867245.2 Adranes taylori
CTGAATATGAACATATGTATTAAATATCCGTTTGTATATAACAATATCCCTCGGCACAAAAGTACCCCTGAGAGTGATAATGATATTTCTGGATAGAAAGCGTTCAGCCCTACCAATAGTAACCAGGCTATGCAGGATTCTCTTGACATGTAAAACTGGGATATCTATATTATAGTTCAAAAATTCAATGTTTTATATCTTTCCCCCCGGGGGAGAGGTCCGCATAAACATGTCTAACGAGAATTCTACAAGAGGTTAGGTGAGAAGGAATTTTATATTATTGATTTGGATTTATTAGCTACCGTTTGTACTCCCGTGACCTTTTCATTAACTAAAATTTTTCCTATTAATTCACTGTAAACCCTCCTATCCGAGTACGATATGTATACCTCAAAGGACACTTTGTCCTGAGCATTATATTCTTTTGGGTAGTCCTTAAAACAGGATATGTATTAAGAATCCGATGACATAATATTTGCGGAAGACTGATCTTGATCTATGAGAATATTAATATCTACTTCTATATCTGAAAGTCTGGTCATTTTTGCTGGTGGTTGAAAAGAAGGATCATCGTCCGAGCTACCCAGCAACTGGGCATCTAATTGTGGCAGATCCCCGCTCAGGGGACCTGCCATCTCCACCCCTTTACTAGCCTTTCTCATTCGCAGGAATTACTATCACAAAAACAAAGGAAAAATTTAGAAAACACAACACAGGATACAAGAAAGATATAAAGGATATTTAAGTTGATATTATAGCACGAGAAAAAAAAGGAAGTATATAAATTAAAATTAAATTAAAAGCACGAGATTAAATACAATAAAAAATGGACAGGAAAAAACAACCGCTCACTTCAATTCGCTTTTCCCGAAAAAAAAAGTTCCTTTAGTTACCATCAGCTGCAAGTTGAAAACTTTTGACATCGTTGGACTAAAAAAAAAACTATATGAACGCGACCTCATGACTGACGGTATCTAATGGAACCATCACTTTTACATATCGTCTATCGTGATATTAAATGTGACATAGATGGGTTAGTTCCAGAATTCACCAGTATAATTCACCGGTGTCTAAGGTAGATACCGAAGCGTTCCGAATCTAATTCGGTAATCCATCTTTAGCGTTCCTTTTGTAACCAGATAAGTAACCGGAGAAACACCTGTGTGTGTGTGTGTATCCTCCTAGTAAAGGGAGAGTTATTCTAATCATAATTAATCTTAGCCCTGTACCTGTCTACATTCAGCTTATATATTGGACAGTTTTGTTCAGTTGCTTTATGATTGTTGTTGTGGTGAGATTCTTGTTTTCTTTTACTTTCCATACAGTTTATGCATTTGTATTTATTGTTGGAGCATATTTCCGTTTCGTGATTTCCGGCACAGTTTGCACACCATACTCGTCAATCCTGGCATTTGTTTGTTGGGTGATTGTAGTTTTGACATCTGGTGCAAAACCAGATCCTACATTTAACTCTTGTGAGACCTACATTTAACTTTTTCATTTTCGTTAGTTTAGCTAGTTTAGCCAGTAGTTCGCAAAATACTGTGCAGTTCTTTTTGGTTTCGTCATCTTTGGTATATGTAATGGTTATTTTGTCATCTTCAGTTAGTTCACAATTGTTATTTGTTATTTTTGTCTCGATTTCTTCTTTGCATAGGTAAGTTTGAACTCCTAATATTTTAATTTTCGGTTGATGTTTGCGAAGCATTTCTATCGTGTATAGGTCACCAAGTTACTTTATTTCTTTTTGTAAGGTATCCGTTTCTTCTTTTGTGTTGGTTTTGAGAATTATACTTTCGTTCTTCAGATGAATTAATGTTTGTTATATATACCTTGATTTCACCTACTTTTATTTTCGCTTCAACGTCTTTTCGTGTTAGGCTCGTAGGTACCGCAGTGTTAGGTTTCAGTATGATTCCGTGCGAGCTATGGGGCTTATATGTTACATGTTCGTTATTATTAAGTACATTCGCATACGCATTATTTTGTTTGGATATGTTTATATATTATGTTTTGTTTACATTGAGTTCTTTTTCGATACATATTTTGAGGTTATGATTTTCTTGGGTGATTTCGTCTTTGGTTTTTTAAGCTCTGTAACCATTTTTTGGGTATATATTTCCAATGAATCTTTAATATGGTTATTGAGGTTGTTGCTTCTTATTTCTGTGTGTCTTACTTTACATTCTTCACAAAACCATAAGACCGTGTCCATCATCATCCGTATGATTTTGTAGTCTCTGTCTTGAATGTTAACACAGGTTGCATGGAACCATGTATCACAAAAACCGTCACAAAACATACATTTTCAGTATCTAATACTTTTTTTCTACATTTTTTACAATTATTATCATTAGCGTCATTTCCCGAAGGCGCCATGATGCGTTACTTGCAAGATTATCATTTCCTCTGCTAAGTTCCATGTTATTAACAATATGGACATTAAGTAACCAAAAAGCTTTAGGTTTATAGCAGATAGATTTGGTATCGGAAAGGGACATGCACATCGAATATTTATATTTATGAGTAGCAAAATCGCCAAAGTAAGCAATGAATACATTAAATGGCCTGAAGTAATAGTTTAGAGTCAGTAACATAATTCACACTTTTTAGGATATCATTCTGTAATGCTTCAAGGAATCTGTAATTCAAAACAAGAATTTAAAAATGTGTACTGTGGTTGATTAGGATCTGCCAATGATACAAGAATGTGGCAGCATTTTGAAGTGTACCGAAAACTTGAGGGGAAACCCTGATTTGTTATTGCCTAATAGGACCCATTAGGCAATCGGATAGGACCCCATCTTCGAGCTAGGGGATTCAGGTTATCCATTGAGATAATATATTATGGTTCTCTTTAGGGATAATGGAGCTTTAACTCGTCAACAAAAAAGGTTTGCTACTTTGAGTTCTACCAGAGTTGTAATTGAACAAGCGTTTGGAAGGCTTAAAAGTCAGTATCGACGTTTAATATATCTACCCATGGTGAAAATTCAGAAAATACCTTAAATTATAATTTCATGTTGTGTCCTGCATAACATTGGGATAAGAGACAACAATGACTATCATGAAAATAGTTGTGCTGATTCACCTGATGAGGTTTGTCAAAGCGAAGACCATAATGGTAAAGACGAAATTATCTGATACCATACCTATCAGTGTCGGCTCAACGTTAAAACACATTATCGGTGATAAGCCTATACGTCAGAAATAGGCCGACTATAAATAAGTATATTACAACAACAAGAATAAACCAATAACCAATTTATTTATAACCTTTTCTATCTGTAATATAAACCTGTAAATATGAATCCACATAAATAAATCATCTTAAAACTAAAATTTTATGAAATCATGTTATTTCGTTAACCGAAATCTGTTTCTTTATAAATTTTTGTAACTGTGACCAATATTTTTGTATGACTTTTCATTTTATGTTCAAATAATGTTACATGAAATATTGTTTATGTTATGGCACAATCCAGAACATTTATATTCAGAGAAAAATGAGGACGTAAGTGTATGTATTTAATAAAAGAATAATATTAATATGTAATTTTTTAAGGGAGATATTATTAATTTAAAAGAATTTCTTCATCCTGGGGAATACGAGATATTAGAAAGAATTGTCAATATATCTTTATCGTACCATAAGATTCAAGATTTTATTAGAAGCATTGAGAATACAACTTCTGGTAGCAAAATATATATTTGAAATGTTTGTTGATTTAGTACGGATTACTTTTTATAGGTTGTAGTGATACAGAAAAGTGGAAACATGGAAATTATTCGAAAGCATTTTGTAAAGGTTTGAACGATGCATTATTGCAATATCGTAAAGATATTATTTATCTGGAAGAAAAAGTTTTGAAAAATAATCAGTTGCGATTGTCCTACATATTTGCTTCTCTCAAAAAGTATATTAGTCTTTTTGACATATTAAAATCAGTGTTAATGGCTATTGAAGGGGAGCAAGTGTATGGTTGTCGCTTTGTGGATCGTCTACATATTCATATGACGTATGGCAATCCAATGATTATGAACGCAGCGAAAATGTAAGTTATTTTAGTTTTATTTAATATTTACTAGAGTATACAGTTTCTTTATTGTTATGTATAATTTTTTCAATGCATTGCTGATATCTTGTTGTCAACTGGAAATGTAAATGTTCAAATTTGAAACATATATTATTCCAACTATCAGTTATAATCATGTTTTTGCTAGGTACCTATTAAAGATAGCATTTAATACTTACTAGAATTAGCTGTAAAAGGACTTAAAAATCCTATAAGTTTAGTATTTACAATTTTTTTTAGAATGAGTAGATCAGTAAATACAATATTTTACCATCAATTAGGAAATTGGTTGATTTATGGAAATTTAGTTGATTTTTTCGATGAGTTTTTCATTATCGATGGTAAATGTGATGATGACAACTTTTTGTATCCTAAACAATTGGATAGTAAAGAACAACTGGAAAGCAGCACTGAAGTAAATGCATCACAAAATAATGTAAGCATTACTTTAATTTTTTTTAGTATGTAAGTCCTTTTTTTAATTAACTTTTATTAATAGTCGTCATAAGAGAAAAATCAGTTGGTGGATGAGCGTTTTTCGTTCTGTATAATAATAAATTGTCCTCCGTTTGGTTTCTAAGCTTCTGATTCGCTTTTTCTGTGGGAATGGGGGTGGAGCTACTGGACTACTAACCAATGGGTTTGTAGGCGGTTAATGATTAATTTCTTTTTTTAATATCGTTGTATTGGCCTTGTAAAATATATTTGTATAAAATTGTTGACAGGTGATCAAAATTGTACAATAAATGAAACTAAATTTTCATTACGAACGTTTTCAATATATAAATATCATCATCAGGTAAATATCAATACAAAAACACTATCAAAAAGGCATGTGTCGAGTAAAATATCTCAAACTGCATCTTAAACAATTTTGTTTTCCATAGTCAAACTTTTATAAAGACAAAAGAAAAAAAACACCTACATTTTGGAATACTAATAAAAATTATATCTTTTATAAACAATTAAAGACATTAGACAGAATAATAGTTACTGAATGAGTCACGATTACATTTATTTGTCCAACATGTAATCGTGACTCATTCAGTAACTATTATTCTGTTTAAAATGTCTTTAATTGTTTATACAAGATATAATTTTTATTGGTATTCAAAAATGTAGGTGTTTTTCTTTATAAAAGTTTGACTATTGAAAAAAAAATGTTTAAGATGCAGTTTGAGATATTTTACTCGATACATGCCTTTTTGATAGTGTTTTTGTATTGATATTTACCTGATGATGATATTTATATATTGAAAACGTTCGTAATGAAAATTTAGTTTCATTTATTGTACAATTTTGGTCACCTGTCTGCAACAATTTTATACAAATATATGGTTAATGAAGATAAAGTCTAGAAAATCATGTTGAATTCAGGAAAAGTGCACACTAAATCATTTCATTATATAATATGCGGTATTTAATTTTGATTAAGATATACTTTTTAAAAAACTTTTTCATTATAAGTATATTTACGCCATATAATGTAGATTTTTACTTTGATACTCTCCTCAAGTGAAACTGGTTTTCATAGCTGGTTTTGGTTGAGACCGTAACTGTAGGTTCGGTCAGATCATTACTTATTATCGATCGGATGTTACAGTTCTTTACTATCTTTTTTTGTGATGATGCTAAATACGTTTTATATTAATAAGAAAAAGGTCTTTTAGCAGGTAACCATAAACAAGTCATCACCATATGACCAACTGCTTCAGAATCAGTTTCGTGTTCGCAAATTTTCTTTGAATACTGATCTATTACCGTCTATTATGCCTTTAAATTTGGCTGAAACGATATTATTTATTGGTCGAGTCGTTTGGATTATTCGCAACGATCCAAGGTCTCAGCGTTTAAAACACAATCGATTGAATACTTGTGAATTAACAAGTGCTGTTGGGAACGATGTGGAGAATATTTGGCAAGGGAACAGTTTGGAAATATTTAGAAAAATACAAAAATTGGAGATTGACGAGTTTAATGCAAACGTGCTAGATAAAGTTATTCAAGAGTGTAATCTTACCCTATCCAAGGTATGAGAAAACATTTTTTTTTTTCAATTATCTAAAGATTAATTTTAAAACCTTATGATTTAGTGAAGGCAATTCAGATTATTTGCCTTTAATGAGTCACAATAAGTAAGCCGCGGTCTTCTAAAATTTGTGAAATCACTAATTTCTTGGCTCATATGGAATAGTTATGGTTTATTTCTAAATTTATCTTAATTTGAACATAAAGCGACTTCGTCAGTCGTTTTATGTTCTCGCTTGCGAAAATGTCATTCTTTTTTCTTTAATATGTCGTAAAATTAGCAAATGCTAAATCCATTCCACTGCTTCTTTATACTAAATTTACCCTATAGTCAACCTCCATACTTAGAGGACCAGGTTTTTGTAGGAATTGTCTCATCATCATCAAACAGCCTGTTTTCTCGTCCACTGCTGAACATGGGCCTCTCTCAATAATCCCCAATTTTATATCGAGAGGAATTTAGCCATTTCCTATCACGCTGGCTAGTGCGGGTTGATAGGAGGTCAAAGTTAATTGTCTCCCTTAACTGAATAACCCGGTCAATGGTCCCATTTTAAGGTACCGGTGAAAAGTCTCGCTTTTTACCGCTTCCGTCAGTTACATACACCCAATGTGATGCCCCCTTGAAATACCGTTTACTGCCCTGGAGTAACGCAACTTAAAAATTTCTCTTGAAACATTTCTTGAGATTTTATACAATATGCTTACTCGACATCACATATGCATACGATCCGAGTCCATATCCAACAGTTAATCATCTAAATGGATCATTTAATTATCTACGATCTAAAAAAAGAATCCAAATATACTTAATAAACAATTGTTTAATTTACAGTTTCTTTTAAATTTGCTGGTGAATGAATCACATTTGATGAATCATTTACAACTGATTCGCGACTATTATTGTTTGGGACGCGGTGAATTATTTCACAGATTTATTGTTCTTATAATGGAACAATACGAACATGTTTCATCAGCCAACGAGTACGAATATTCCGGAAGAAATTTTAATTATCTGTTCCAAGAAACAGCACGTAAAATTTATACTGAAAGTGATAAAACATATGAACGGTTTAAAATTCGTTGTTCTAAAACCAAACAATTGTTTGGCACTGAAACTAGCGATATGTCATCACAACTTTTGAGCGAAATTGAAATGTATTTGATGGTTGAATGGCCACTACATATTGTATTTCATCCGAAACTGATTACGTTTTATAACAGATTATTTAGTTTTCTATTGTTGGTTAAGAAAACACAAATTGATTTGGATGATTTATGGCTAGAACATATGAATGGAAAACAAAAAATGTAAGTATTGGTTTTGAAAGGTAACTTTAGTAATTTTTATCAGGGTTGGAAAAAATCTGATTGTTTTTAAAAACAAAGAAATTTTTTTATTTAAATCATGATGTTTTTTATTTAAATCGATTTTTATGATTTTTATTCAAAAATTCTATAATAAAAACTTAAAATATGCACCGACAGAATCAGTATATTTCATTATACGGGTAATGCGGTGGCATATTATCTGTAACATGTTTGTCTGTATTATGTGTTGTATCTAGCAAATTCAAGAATTTTCCTGCAAAAACTTGTTCGAACAAGTTTACGCCAAGCAAACGATATGGACTATATAAGGCATAGGTTTATTTTCAAGTATTCATTTCAAATGCATTCTGCATAGAGTGCGAATCGTGCGTTAAGCAAAATAAGTGTACATTTTGTTACATGTAATTTACAATACATGTAATTTTGAGGTTATATTTGAGGTTAAAAAATGTTTCCAATATTACAACACGTACGTGCAACATTTGTAACACGTACGTCCCAATCAAAGAAGAAAGAAATACATAAGAAACATAAGCAAACTCGTAAAAATTGTTGCTTATAGTATAGCGCCCCATATAACTCACATAATTGTGTATCTCGGATGCTCTAAAACTAGGAGTATTTTCGGTAAAGGAGTATTTTCGGATGCTCTAAAACTAGCCAAAGTGGTTCCAATATATGAAAAAGGACATAGAAAGGACTGCAATAATTAACGTCCCATATCTATCCTCCCAATATTTTCCAAGATCTTTGATAATGACATTCCTAGCAGAATTATTAAGTTTTTTAAGAAAAATGGCTACTTCACACCACACCAATATGCCTTCATTGCTTAAAGAAATACAACTCAAGCCCTGCTTAAAGTGTGTGACTACATTTACACCTCTATCGAAAATCATGAGAAATGCGCATCGATTATGTGTGATCTAACTAAGGCATTTGACGTCATCTGCCACGAAATATTTCTGGAGAAGATTCAACGTTATGGCTGCCTAGGTACAGCCTATAAACTTAAGAGATCGTGTCTTCAGAATAAGCAGTAATGGTAAATGGAGAACTAGAATCCTTCAAGCAGGTGACCTGGGGCATTCCTTAAGGTTCACTTGCTGGACCTATCTTCTTCGTTATCTTCATGAATGATCTACCAAAACATATTCTGCAACATATCATAATGTATGCGGATGATACTATAATCAGTACAAAGCTGACTCACCAACGGTAAAACTACTAGGAATCTACATTGATGCGATGACCAATGTCAGAAGACCAAACTCTACGATTGATGATGTAATGGCTAAACTACTCCAAGTTGAAAGTCAGCTAGGTCTAATGGAACAAAACTACAATATATTAGCATAAAAATATAAAGATCACGAAGGCCTGAAAGTGAAGTGCGAAGTATTAGAATTAAAAGATCAATTTCACAGCCTAGCAAATAATATAGCAGAAGGAAGAAGTAATTGGAATGAGGATATAATAGCTGAAGTAGAAGATAGTAAACAGAGACCCAAAATGTATTATTATATAACATTCCTGTTATATAATAATTCCTGTAAAATCCAGGAGGAATTAGAACGAAACTCAAGCAACTAAAATTTTCCATAGAATCAACCAGTCACAACATTATAATACTTACCGAAACATGGTTACCTTTTGGTCACTCGACCAAAAGGTAGACAATTTTAATCATAATTTATTTCATATGTGTTCTGTCGTATTTAAACATGACTTTTGATGTTAAATTTTTGTAGCTTGATCATGGGCCTAGTTCCCGAAATCGTTCGCTAATACGAATTTTAAAATAAACGTGGATGAAGGGGACAGTTTGTTTCATATAATTTAATTGTAATGGTCCACGACACATTAGATGTTGTAATTCTTCTAATTTATTGTCTGAACTGATTTTATCTTGTAAAAAATCTTTCTAAATTATCAAACTTCTCTTATTAGCTGAGTTAGTTTGATAAAGTTGACTTACGTAAATAAAAAAAATTGAGTTTTAAAATTACACCATTTCAAAAATTTGTTTATAACATCAAAATCATTTTTGTCCTCAAATTCATCGACACTGATTGTATAGTAATTACTTTGTAGCTAACAGTTTTAAAAATTAACTTTTGTTATATTTTTGAACATTGCCAGGTATTTTGAATGTCAAAGTCACTATTGAGCAAGATCGGTTTTGATCTTTAGTAAAATAAAATATCCGTGTTCCAAAATATCCGCTAGTCAATCCTAACTCAGTGTTTTATTTATCAGTTGTCTTAAGCATATTGATTTTATTTTCAGCGATCGTGATGTCTGGCGTTTGCGACATTACCTCATGTTCGTGGTGAACAACATTCAATATTATCTACAAGTAGATGTTATTGAATCGGAATTTTCCATTTTGAAAAATGCAGTTTTATCAGCGAATGATTTTGGAGATGTTTTTCACAGCCATTCAATATTTATCGCCAATTTGCTCAGTAAAAGCTTTCTTATGACATGCGATGAGGTAATCAATAAGTTCTTGTGTATACTAGATTTGTAACTTTGTTAGTAATTTCTTATGTTTCGTGCTTATTATATAATTATGTGTACTAATTACTTGAAGCAAAATAGTACTTATTAATTAAGTTTTTTTACAATCAAAACTTACTTTTTTAAGACTTTTTACTATTGTACACTTCAAGTGTATTGTAGTTTTCATAAGTGCCTTAGTGATTTCGATTTATTTGTGTAGGCCAGGGATTCCCAAAACTTATTTTATTGCGAACCCCTTATGGGTAGTTAAAAGATTTATGGACCCCTAATCAATAGTTCAACTGGAGGGAAGAGTAAGCTAAAAAATTCTTGTTTTAAAAATTAAAAAACCACATGAAATTTGTTGAACTTTGCTCATGGGGTTATATAAATGGGGGATTACTACCGTTTGTTATAATGGTAGTCTAGATTGTGTTGGGGTGAGGCCGAATGCATATACACGCTACTGGATAACGTGACGTGTTTGAACCAGCTGCGCTCTCCCCTTTTATGTGTGTCTAGTTATCTTATAAATAAGAACTTTTACTGTTGACAAAATTTGAAAATTATTTTTTTTTTCTTTGATAAATAATTTACCTTTATCTTAAGTTCGCTGTAAATTTTCAAACAACAGTTAGCTTCAAACAAAAAAAAAGGAATATCTAAAGAGCATTATGTTCGCGGATCCCCTAATTTTTGTCGCGGGCCACACTTTGGAAAGCCCTGGTGTAGGCTAATTAATATATTATATGTGGTTAACTGAGTTATTTTTCTGAGGTATGTATGAGTTTGTAGCATTGAAATTTCTTATGAATATCTTCATTAAAGGCTCCACCCAACTTCATTTACTATTAACAGGTAAAAAAGTAGTCATCTTAATTTCCATGTATATATCTCTGGTGCAGATAACGTTGATATATGGGATAAAGTGTTTTATTTCTAATTTATCTATATCTAAGGCTACGTGTACTTATAAATTATTTCGCCGCCGAAATCGGTTAACCAATATTCCTGTATGGAATAAAAGACACATGCCTTTAGCCAGTCTGTGATTACCTTCCGAAAGGTAAGCTCTGGGAGTTGCTTGATCTCATGTGGTAGTCTGTTATACAGCCTCACTGACATGGGGATTGGGCCTTTTAACGTTTTTGTCAGAGTGTGATGATCCGACGATACAGTGCTTCTTTCGAGTGTCATGGTCATGTACTTACTCTGTAATGTCCATCGATTCTTGTTTATATGAGAATAAATTAATGCTTTTCTGATGTATAGTGAGGGAAAAGTAAGGATTTTCTTCTCCTTAAATACCTGAAGACAGTCATCTCTGTATTTTATGCCTCCTACTATTCTTATCGCTCAAAATGCGATAGGCATCAGCGCATATGCCCCATGCAAAGATTGCATTTAGGTGTTCCTTCTATTTTAGAACCTGATCTATATGTACGCCCAACAATTTGACACATTCTATATTATTATTCACCTTGTTCAGTGAGAATGTTAGTTTGGATGTTTTAGTTTCGTTTAAATGAAGTTTGTTCGAGGGAAACACTGGTGCGCCTTTGAATATATGAAACTTGGTTCCATTTCAACGTCTTGTCTATTGTTTCTTAGTACGCTTAGTGATGTGAATAAAAAAATTGTGAAAATTTACTTAGTCCATCTTTATTGAACTTAAACTTTAACTTAGAGCGGTAGAGGCTTCTAAAGTTATAACTTGATACAATTTATACTTCTATATTTTTAGTAAATAATTTTATTGTCATAAAAACAGTATAAGCAAGAATAGCATTATTCACATTTCTTGTACATTTACTCGCTATTGAGCGCTGTCATTTAATGTACCTTGTTCATATACAGAAATGGCCGACAGAGAGACACAACTTATACTAGGTGGAGAAAGATATATGTCTTTTTTTTTACATACTACCTAATTCCTTAGGAATGAATGTGCCTCGCCGAATTGTTTCTGAGTTTCACTGTTATCATCTTTCTTTTGCCCAAAGAAAATTCTCGTTTAACATAAAGAGGGTTAAATAAAACTAGATTTTTCGTAACTAATTTGATCAATTCACATCTTCCATTGTGATGGAAATCGTTTCAGTTGATTTAAGTCTAGATTTAAGTCGCAGGTAGGTTGTAAACTATATTTATTTTTATCATCCACATTCAGTTCTTTGCAGGTGACTTATACAGCGCGATAAAAGTGTTTCCTAGCTAAACAATAGTTAATATACGTATAAATTTCTTTGACCTTTCCATTGCTAGGTTTAAATTAAGCATAAAGCGGCCACTCTCTTATAATTAACGTGAAACTTATATCATAATAATTTTACTCTTGTTCTTTGAGACCGAGGCCATGTCCAAATATTGCTCCATCACACTTATTTGTTTTGAGCTTATTTGATTTTTGTTATTTTGTGTGTTGATAATGTATTACTATTGATATTTTATTTTACGCATTATATTCTACTTTAAATAGGTAACTCTTATGAATGACCAAATAATGTTATTTTATGCTATATCTGCTGTCTACATAGCTAAATATTTTGTTATATTATATGTATGTAATAATGCAATCTTACGTTATGAATATTCCATGATCGAAAATTCATAAATTCTAAGTCGTTTTTGAAGGTGGACAAATACTAAATTTGACAGCCAAATAAATAAATAAAATAATTAAAACTATTTGCGAATAAGCATATATAAAATATATGAAACTGATGTTATAAATTATGTTATATTTTTAAACTTTCATTTTTATCTATTCTTTTTCTTTTTGATAATTTTAGAAGTCAACTGAAGAAACAAACAATGTATTTCAAATGCCAAGGTTACATGAACATTCTGAAAACAAGGTAATTAAAAAATTCTCAAACACCTCATTTTCTAAATATACATACCTAAACCTATTTTCATTCTTATCTGAGCTTTCAAACATTGTTTTTGATTCATATCGAAACCAAAATAAATTAAAATAACTAATGAAACACAATATCGTCTAGCTTCTTTTTATTAGTGATACATTGAACCTTAACAGTTTCGATCACACAGTGATCATCATCAGAAATATCGACATAAGAAAATAACGGAGTATCCAAGTTATTAATCATTAAAACTCACTCATTTAAAGTAACTAATCTCTAATATACTATAAAATTATAAGTTAATATATATTATGTCGGTATCAGCAGTCATCTTCTGAAATGGCCAACTTCGGATATGCAGAAAATGGCAGAAGATCTTCTGAAAGGAACGGTCATTGAAGGAGAAAGTAGTATAAAGAAATTAAATGGCAGTGTCAGAAATGGAATTATGAACATAGTGTGAAAGTAAATGTGGTGTGCAAACAGTACATGGACCATTAATGGGTTTAAGTTGGAATGTTGCAGGATTGAGAAGTAAATTAAATGATACGGGGTTTTGGGCATATATATCACAGTTTTTAATAATAGGATTAGTTGAATCTTGAATTGAGGAAGAGGAATGGGGCGATTATAAGCACTTACTACCAAAGGGGTACGTTTAGAGTATGCAAGCAGCGTAACGGAAGTATGTAAAAACAGAACAAGTGAGGCTATAATTATGGGGGCGAAAAAGAGAATAAGGGAAGTAAAAGTAATTGGACATAGTTGGGAAGGAATAATGGATAGGAGATTAAATATAGGAGGAAAAAAATGGTCAATATTAAATGTGTATATTAATGAAGAAAGGAAAGAATATATGAAGCCATTAAGTGAGAAATTGGAGAAGGGCAGAAACAATGATGAGAAAATCGTGACAATGTGAGATTGGAATGCGAAGACGGGAGATTGGAATGAGAGTATGTTGAAAGGATGTCTAAAGATAAAATAATGAACAGGGAACGAAAAGAATGGTTAAAGTGTATGGAAGAAGAAAATATGTTAGCATCGAATGAAAGTGTCGATGGAGATTTGAATGGAAAGTTAAGATAGGGGTCATGACGGAGACTCATTAATAGATTATGCAATAATGAATGATAAGGCGAGAGAATGTTTGAAATTTATGGTAGTATGAGATATGCAAGTAAATAGAGAAGGTAGTTGAAGAAAAAATAATAGCGGTAAGGTAATACGTACTTATGGAACAACAGTGAGTGCAGAAAATATGTAGAGAGAATAGGAGATGGAGATGATGATAAAGAGCTTGAGAAAAAGAGAAAATATGGGTTACAAGCATGCTAAAGAGTGTAGGGTGTTGTATGAGACTTGGAAAATTAAGAAGAAAAAGGTTAGGGAGATATTAAGTAAAGTGAGGAGAGGAGAAGAGCCATATGAAGAATATTTGGTAGTAAAGGAGGAATAGAAAAAGGAAGGTAGAAGATGTTGGGTGAAAAGACAAGAAGAAGAGCAGGCTAAAATTAATTACCTAAAGGATGAAAGAGATGTGTGGAAGTTCTTAAGAGAAAGAAATAGTATAAAAATAGGATGATAGAGTTAGACATTGATTTAGACGAATCGGAAAAGGTACATAAGGGGGAAGCAGTAGATGAAGAAGAAAATTGAGGGTATACGGAAAATACTTGTGAAGAGAAAGGGCAGGTTCTAGATGATTTGAAGATAAATAAAGAGGTATATGAAGCTATTAAAAAAATTAAGTAGTGCGGCTGAGCCAGGCGTAGTGCCCGTGGATCTATTTGAATGAAAAAGAGATTGCGGCTCTAACTAGGACTATGAATGTAGTTTGGAAAGGAGAAGAGAGGGTGCCAGATAATGGAAAATAGGAGAGATTGTATCGGTACATAAAAGGGGGAGTAGGGAAGATATAGTGAATTATAGGGGAATATCGATGATGAACGGGATATATAGGTTCAACACGAGGGAGATTAACATTAAATTGGAAAGAGATGTTAGAGAAAAAGGTGCTGCCTAACACAAAACGGGATATATGAGGAGCGGGAGGGGGGGGGGGTAGTAGCAGATAACATAATAGTTATGAATTATTTAATACAGAAAGAAAAAAAATGGAAAAAACTGTACCTACTGTTCGTGGATGTGAAGTCTGCGTTTGATAAGATTGTGAGAAGTAAATTATGGGAAAGAATGCAAGTCAGGAATATCCGCAAAAATGTATGAAAGAGTTAGAAGGTTGTATGAAGGAACAAAAGTAAGAGCGAGAGTGGGAATGGAAGTATCAGATTCGTTTAATGTGAATAGAGGAGTGAGACAAGGGTGCCCCTTGAGCGCGAATCTATTTAATATATATGTATTGCTTTTAGAAAGTGTGTTCTATAATGGTCACGACGGAGGAGTAAGTTTGGGGAATAGACGGATATGGACTTTAGGTTATGCAGATGACGATGAGTATGGCGAGTAATAGGGAAGAAATGATAGAAAGAGTGAATAGATACATGTTAAAGAGAGGATTGAAGGTTAGTGTAGAAAAGACGAAAGTAATGGTGTGTAAGACGGGTGGGCGTGATAGCGCAAAGGATGAGTTTACTATAAACAGAAGAAAGTTGGAATGTGTTAAAACGATTAAATACTTTGCTTAGATCTGGGAATGAGTGAACATATAAAAATATTAGTTAAGAAGGCAAATGCGCCCGCGGGAAGAATGGGATTTATATGGAAAGATGAGTATGGAGATTCAATAGGAATGAGAGTGATGACACAAGTTTTGTATAAGAACTATATCCGTATGTGGTACTGAAGTCTGGATAGTTAAAGAAAGAAAAGATATTGAAGTAATGATAGTGAAATTTATGAAATGGATGTTGGGACTGGAGAGGTCTACTCCAAATGAAATTGTATTGCATAAGTTGAATGAGTAAAAATGTTGGATATATGGGATAAAAAAGATTGTGAAATATGAGAAAAATGTGATGATAGACGACAATGAGAGAAAGTGTACATAGAAGTAATGAAGGATGAATGTAAAGGTAAAACAAGTAATGAAAGGGTTAAAGAGAGGAGTAAATTGTATGAAAGGTGTGGATAGTCTATGATGAATGGTATGATAGAATGGTAAACGGTGAGCTCTGTAAGAATGAAGTACAACAAATTGCGCGAGATGTAGAGTTGCAAGAAAGAATTGACAATACGAAATAGTAAGTATAATAGGAGGGACATACATCTAATGATTGATGGAAAGTTACCTAAATATCTGAATTCTTAAATGAGTATGGACGAAAAGATGTTTGCAAGATTTAGGTGTGGAAGTGAAGAATACTTTCAGGATATCTACGTGCATACAAGTTTCTGATCCACCTGTGTATTATGTGCACAAATTTGCTTTTTCTTTTCCGGAAATAGATAACATTTAAAACCAACACATCAACATTTGTCAATTATTTTCCAATGTTTTTCTTGGTTCATTTTTACATAAACACAAGCCTTTACAACACCAATATTTTAATTAAAAATTTAAAAGTACACAGATAAATTAGCAGACAATATGAACTTTGAAATGTCTTTCTCTTAATGCACAGCCCAAGCTTTATTCGTTTCAGTTCTTATGCGTGGTATCAAACCGATAGAAACCTTAAAGAAATATGAGCTATTCTATTTCTTTCGAATGATGTCTTTGTGAGTGATTAAAGCTTTTACTTGTTTTAGATCTATAAACTAATAATGAATATCATGAATATTTGCGGCAAATTCACTAGCAAAGCGCGTGAGTATCGACGAAGGGGCGGAGGTGGACTTAGTGCTGAGATGCAAGCGTCTTTCGAGGAAATGAGAACAGAAGTTGATTTTTGCGTAGAATCACTTTTGAAATCGCTTTATACACTTAACGAACAAATTTCAGGACATCATTTGTGGCAATTGATGCTCCGCTTAGATTATAACAAATGGTACACAAGAACGAAAACCAATCTCAATTTTACAGTTATTTCGTGAAAATCTAATTAATTTTTGAGTACTATTAATAAAAATTGAATTAATTAATATATTATTTTTATAGTTAAAGTTTATATTGTTTTTAAATTTTTGTATTGTTTTAAATTGTCGTTTATGTTATTTTACTTTCTCGATAAAGTGAG
This sequence comes from Adranes taylori, assembly GCA_009867245.2. Classification (NCBI taxonomy): domain Eukaryota; kingdom Metazoa; phylum Arthropoda; class Insecta; order Coleoptera; family Staphylinidae; genus Adranes; species Adranes taylori. The sequence continues at coordinate 16,948 of WYDF02268127.1, forward strand.
GCCATTATCCGTCTCACGTAAAGAAACGTTTTGCGAACTTGTTTTATCCAACCAAAGCACTCGTGCCTAATTATCTTGAATGTAGGGAATAAGGCATAATTTGAGTCCTTAGGAGGCCCAATTGCGCCCATTCAAGAACTTTTGCTAATGGCGCAATACCGTCGTAACGAAAAGCGCAAGAAAGTACGTAAAACGTGCAAGTCATTCACACTCTTTTGGGAAAGAGTGTCTTAATTGCTCTGTAATTTTAAAAATTGTTTGGATTTATTAGTACCTACATTTGAAAGCACTTATTTATATTCAGTAACAATGAACTATTTGTATTAAAATCTAGTCCAATGTGCATAGGGACATTCACGAGGATTTTAGACACAGGTATTAGCAAATTATTTATTAATGTAATGGTCCTTACAAATCAAGATAGACATCACTAGGAATATTGAATTAAGATTTATAACATATCGTGTTGCGACAGAAGTTTCTTACTTCGCTGCAAAACGAAACAAAACTAAAGCTATTATAAAATTATACAGCAGTTAATATAGAAATACACCGTCACATATATCTTGTGTTTGCGAATTCATGATTTGTCGGATACAAATTGAATCAATGTCAGATACGTTTCTGCATGTCTCATAAGTTATGATATCAATCTAAACTCGTAAATTTTATCGCAAATAACACTATCATAATAAAATACGACAGTCAAGGACGGATTAAGCCCTTTTGAGGCCCTAAGCACTTTAGACTTTGGTGCCCCATACATGTGTAATCCAAAATGTAAACATAATAAACCAACCAAAATTTTATCCATCGAAGGTAAACAAAACTATCAGTAAGGAAGGAATGTTTATTTTTATATACTTTCACATCCATTGGAAAAGTTTTCTCCTGCTTTTTTTAATTGCAAAGTCTGATTAGATCCTCAAAACGGATCTTACGTAACACATCTACTTCTATACTTATTCGAGATAAGGCATCCAGCCTGCCTTGTTGTTGATGAGATTTTTAATATGCTTCAACCGAGAAAATTAGCGGTCAGCTGAACAATTTGTTACCATTAATGTTAAAAATATATGAAAGCCAATCTCATCTTATCTTTTATTTTTATAAAGTTCAGCATGACTGAATCTTTTTAATTTTTTGCTTCACTGAATGTATGACGCATATATGAATGAAACTGCTGAAGCTCAGATCAATCTCAGAGAAATTGCTACTGAAATCCTCTGGGTAAGCATTAATAAGTTTTTGGCAGCACTGAGAATACCTTTCTTAACAGATGAAGTGACATTAATTGGTAGTCGTATATCACTTAGAAAAGCAAATCTCATGTTGTTTTTCTATATATCTCCTCTTTTTTTTCATCCGAATTTCAAGTATGTCAACAATTGTATAAAATGTGGTAATACGAAATTTATCTCTGGTATTCAAATATGTAT
>WYDF02268138.1:0-18384 GCA_009867245.2 Adranes taylori
TGACGAATGAATCGATCGACGGTAGCAAACAGGTGGCCAAAACAAATCCTGATGTATAAGTTGCCTATCTTAATAGAAATGGAAAACAAATACATATTAAATAACATATTAATTATTTGTGTCTTCGAATAAGTGCCCGTTAGCTCAATTCGAAGAGCAATCGACCGGCAATGAGAGGTCCGGGTTCGAGTCCCAGATTGGGTAAACATTTTTTCGAGACACAAGTAATAATAAATATTAATTTCATAATATATATAATCCTTGAAAATTTTATGATTTTTCGCATGGGATATATTTAATAACCAATCCCGGATATATCTTCTTTTCTATGTACCATATATTCTAGATCATTGATAACAAGAATTTAACTTTGTTTGCTGCTGTACGAAATCAAATCTGTTATAAATGGGTCACATTTTAAAGGATACATTCTAAATTGTACAAACATAGTTATATGCCTGCTGCTATAGATCATACGTGTACAAATTGACAGCGAATATTGAAATTGAAAATTTAGTATAACGCATTTCTACCATTATGTATTAACCATGCTCAAAGTGTATGGAAACCTGGCACCAGATTACACGCCTGTGTAGCAAATGTCATTAAAGTCAATAGGGCCCAAATTATTCAGTTTGAAACATAGACTCCCCTTTCAATTAAACTTAAGTGAAACTAAAATCAATAGTCATTCGCCTCTTAACGTGATCATTAAGAGGCGAATGACTATTGATTTTCTATTAATTACTTTTTTAAATATACCTTAATTAGACTTTTAATTACATCATCAAGCTCTACATTTATTATTTCAATTGAAGAAAGAACAGGAATTCTCATTAATCGCAAATTTTTCCTAAATGAATCTTTTAAATACTTTAGACATACTTCTTCTGCTTTCACCAAAAGGACGAATAATTCTGACTGCAAAAAAGCGGAATCTTTATTTCGATGTGATAAAACACAGCAAAGATCTGACGCGCGGGAATTTATAAAACTAAATCTCCAAGAGATCATCCGATGACTTAATCCGACATAATGAACGACTTCGTCTTTATTTTAAGCACCTAATGTACAAAGCAGCGTGGAAAATATATACAATGCTGTATGAAAATAGAGCGTCAATTACACAACCAACTGTTTCCCTTATTTAAATATACCATACAAATACACGAACGTAACGGGAGGTGACGGGCGTAACTGGGTTATATAAGATTATCGGAACCCGAAAATAATGATACTAGATTTAGGGCTCTGCTTAGTTAGCTCTTAGTCTTTTGTAGCGAAAGCTTGCAGAGACTTACATCCACATTCAGATTTCTAAGACGCGAACAAACGATGTACTTGATTTTTTCAAAAATCCCAAAAAACTGAGCACCGGCGATAACATAATTCTATGTTTGGCCGGAACGCAAATTCATCGCCAAAAGGTACAGGCAGACTCAACCCAGGAGCACTATCTTTTGTCGATTATTTGAACAAAAATCTGAAAGCACGCTTCCAGACGCATGAAGAGGTGATAACTGACATTCTGTTGTTGATTCCAGGTCAAACCAAAATGGATTAAAAAACATTGAATGAATCCATAAAAATTGAGAGCGCTAGACTTGCATTCTGATAATCATAAATCCTTGCCTTCTGACTCTAAGGATGAACTATGGTAAGCGAGGTGGATTTATTTTTCTGAAAAAATCCATCTACTGAATTCAAGCCATTTACGCATGTGATGCGGACTTCTACTCAAATAAACAAACAAATGCTGCAAGTTTCTACAACTCTGCCTGTTTCAACAGCGACCCCCAAACGGATTTTCTTAAAATAGCTACGTCCGAAACAAAACAGGAATGAGCGCCTATTCGGGATTAGGTCTTCTCAGAAGTACACCGAAATATAATTATCAATTCTGAAGATGTAATTCAGCGTTTTATATCAAACAGAACAAAATTAAATCTTATCCTTTCAAACCATAAATCTTTGCTTACGTAACTAAGTAGCTCATACCATTCCATTGAAATTTTATATGACAAATAAACCTGATTATTTTGGGATTAAATTTTAGATTGCAGTTGACACGAAAACTAAAATTCCTTTAAACAGAGTTCTTTGTCTTGCCAAGGCAACCAAAAAACCTACATCTTTGAAACATTGTACTAAAACTAGTGCCTCTAGTTTGAAATAAAAGGCACGATCACACTGTTAATAATTTTCTCTCTTCATGAAAATTAGCAATACATTCTGTATAAGGAACGACTATAATTTGTTGGCTTAGTATATCTAAATCGTATGGAATTAATATTTTCAGTCCAGTAGTTCCTATCCTGATTTCAATCCAATCAGATTCTAATGCAATGAAGTGTCCAAATTGATTACTTCACAGATTTAGGTATTGACCAATTCAGGAAACATCAGTATCATTTTTCATCCCATCGTTTCCTTTCTTACCTTTCCCACCATTTCCTCTCTCCACCCCCACCCTATTTTCTACACTCTTCTGCTACTTATTTCTTTAAGGATTTTTTTCTATTTGCCTCTTACTCCAGATATGCTCTCCAAGTCTACTCTTTCCTTTTTTCTTCCCCACCCAAATCCCTCACATGAATTTAACACATGCTCCCAATTTGCCGTTTTCCTTCCACATATTTTACATATCCTATCACACTCCTGTATCCAAAAGCTCTTACTTATCTCCACACTTTGACACCTAGAGCTCGCTATCATCCTCTTTACGTTCATATTTCTTACGTTCTTACGTTCTTTACGTTCATATATATATTGACATTCCCCTAACTTTTTCAACCATGGACACTTCCTTTATATTTACTCCCCGTAAATTTTTCATTCCTTGGCCTAAATTCTACATTCATCCTTTTTATCCATGTCAATTGCTATATTTTTTGCTATCATCCCTCTCTCTTTCATATCATGCATACATCGACCGGCATATGCCTTTTCACCAATTTCTAATATCCTCTTACCCAAATTCTATTTTATATTTATTCAACGTTTATATTTATGGCAACACAATATCAATAGGCGTAGATTTTACTACCTCAATATTTTTTCCAAACATACAATTTGTACTCTCTCTAAGTCACCTCTCTCTTTCTCTACCTCTCTCTCTCTCTCTCTCTCTCTCTCTCTCTAACCATTCTATCCACACATTTTCCATTCTCTCCTCTGCGACCATTCCTTCTCACATGCTGCCTCTCAGACCAATTGCTACTAAACATATACTCCAAATACTTCTACAACTTTACACATACTATCATCATTCCCTTCGTTTTGAAAATATCTTATTATCCCTATCACTTATTACATATCATAATATACGTCTTCCTAACATCCACTTTAAGTCCTCTTTTCCAAATATACATATTTATCCTTTCTCTAATTTCATTCATATCCTCTCTCCTCTCTACTACTAGCCATTCACACTATGTCTTTTCCTAGCAACCATATTAATTTTTCACACAATACTACACCCTTTAATTGACCTCTTTGAAACACATCCTCCAAAACTGATGGATCTAATATTTTTGTGTAATCAAGTTTCTTTCAGGTAGTGTACAATTTTCTTGTCAAACCAAAAGACAACTATATTCACACAAAGCTACTTCTGAAGCGTATTAGAAAAAGACAGACTTGATTGCTGCTAAAACAAGCCAAACGCACAACTCGTCGTCACTCACTACGCTTTCACTTAAAATTGCGTGATTCTTCGTGCTCCTATTATATATGTACTGAATTCACGCCATATTCTGGTCCGTCTTCCTCTGGTGTTATTCCTAACGCTTGTAGATATTTGAGTTTAGCACTTAATAAAGTCGGTAATAATTATCTCTGGAATTTGCATTTTACTAAATGTCTTTTCTAGCTTTGAATAGCTATCTTATACGTTTAGTGGCTTTTGTGATAAAGATATTAGAATAATATTGGTATCACCTCGTGCATATTTAAACGTTTATGTTGAAACGAATCAATTCGCTCACGTTGAATAAACTTTTCAAATTAAGTGAACTTTAAATTTGCAGGTTCAATAAACGACGACCGCGCGTTTCGGAATTTCGACCCTCATCAGACATGTGTGTGTTTAAGTTTTTGCATCGACCTGACCTTTATCTACAGGCACTGTCCTCATAAATGGTGTATTTTACCCAATTAGTCAATTGAAAGAACTTTATAGTGGAAGTTGGCTAGCTTATTATTTCCACAATTAATAAATTTTCCTTCGATGTCGTGTACTTATTAAAATAATTGCTGTTATATTGTTAGCGCTTCCTAAATATTTAAACAATTAGCATTGTTTACGTTGAACAAACTTTAAAATACTCCATTTTTGTGGATAGTGTCTATAACAAAATGTAAGTACAACAGCGAAATAGCTGTATTAACACATTATAATAGACCGGACATTAGTAGATCCGCCAGACTCGTTCAGTACACCTCTCAATATTAACAACCTACATCATTGGAAATTGATCCAAAAGCTGAAAGAGGATATTGGGAACAGTTAGTCCAGAGAGTAGTTATCGGTGCTGCAAAATAGATATAAATGGAATCATCAAGTAGCAAATCTCAGAACGGGACTGTCGTGTTCATCAAACAAGATTACATTAATCCCAGGCCATTAGCACGTATTGTCGACACTCACGAAGGTGCAGATGGTGCAAAATACGTGTTGTTACAATCCAATAGGTGGAAGAACAGGAGGACCAATGCGACCAATAACGAAATTATTTCCTTTTCCAATAGGAGATGAACTGGAAGTAACGTCACCTACAACGGAAGAAGTTACGAGCCTGAAAATTACAATTCATAACCACAATAGACAATGGAGAACTTCAACTGCATGACATCAATGGATCATATTAATTGTTTCCATGTTGAATTCGATAATAACAGTTAAGAGGAATTTTAGCATTCAATATCCGAAAAGAATATGAACTAAATCATGTTTCAACAATCTATCTAGCATCACGTGAGGATTCATGGGTCTTCTTTAACCATCGTTTAGATCTTCCTTGGCTCGTTGGTTGGACGATTCGCTATCATAAAAGATTTGACAATGCTGAAAAAGAAACGACTTCATCCTAATGTCACTATCATCGAGAGATAAGAAGTCCCAGCTACGGTTCAGCAGTTCGAACTTCAACCATTGCAATCCGACGCGATTGTATGTCCAAGTTAGGACTGTGCAATATTATACAAATATTTTATTTTCTGAATGCTCATTAATTTTCTTTAATTCATTTAGATATATTATTATTTTTATTTGAATAAATCAAAACATATCAATAGCATTGTACTATGCAGCACTATACGGAACATGTACCTATGGACTACAGTTCATTATTATTACTTATGTAAACAATCATGCATGCATATTTAATTTATATCATTTACCTAATTGATGTATCTTTATTATTTAGTTGATTAGTATGAAAGAAGACGGACTTTTATAATAAATGAGATTTATCTAGTTAGCATAAAACTGTGCGTTTCACTCAACCACGTTGATCTGGGAATGGCTCCACTGTAGCTATAATCCATTAGTTACAAAGCCGCAAAAGAGTAAGTTTACTATAAACACCCTTTTGTACAGCACTTGAACGTGTTACTGTTTAATATAGTGTTTTCTGGTTTATAGCTGTCACTTTTAGAAAGACCTTCGGATGGTTTTATGTTTTAACTAAATTTATTTTATCCCGTAAAATATAAGGCACCGTTTGTATACGAACAAATATGATCGAATCAACTCCAAAAAATAAGAAAAGAAAATAAGAACTTTTTCATGTTGAGCTAACCGAAACAACGAGTATGGAAAACTTACGTGACTCCTTGATACGCATTTTGTTAATCAGGATTGATCCCTGAAGTGGTGGCTTCTACTTGTGCTATATTTAAGCTCTGCAATTCCTTTTGTATTATTGCTTCAATGAACATTCCCTCATATATTTTCTTTTTGTTTTCAGGCAAATTATCAATCCATATCATCATCAGTAATAATTTTGCTCTAATCATCACCATGAAATTTACATGACAATAATACTGGATCCGATAATACTGGATAATACTGGATTCGTTATATTTCATGATGCAACTTGATACACAATTAGGCAATCATCTTTGTACGCTGCTACTAATCTTCTATTGGTGTACGATGACATTAGCTTGTCCAGGCCGTTGTTCATGTAAATGGAGAAATGGAAAACAAACAGTTGAATGCAATGATAAAAGTTTATTTGTTATTCCTGACGGAATGGATCCAGGGACGCAAGTCTTAGATTTTGCTGGCAATATACTCGAACATATGCATGCGGATACATTTGCTAAATTAGATCTCATCAATTTGCAACGGATTTATTTAGCGCGATGCCGTATACGTACGATACAAACACGCGCATTTAGAGGTCTTACAAATTTAGTTGAATTAGATTTATCAGGGAATTTATTAGAAATTATTCCAGCTGATGCTTTTACTGATTGTACATCCCTAATGCGTTTATCATTAAGTCATAATCCAATCAAAATAGTAAAAGCTGCATCATTTACACGCTTAACGTTTTTAAATACATTGGAATTAAATAACTGTGAAATAACTGAAATCGAGGAGAATGCATTTCAAGGATTGCACAGCTTAGAGTGGCTACAGCTACAGAATAATAAATTGAAAAGGCTAGATCGCATTTTGCCTGATAGTATTAAAGGTGTAGAGTTACAAAATAATCCATGGATATGTGATTGTAATTTAATAACATTCCATTCATGGTTACAAACATTTACTATTCCACATTCCTTAGAACCTGTATGTGCCGGACCACCTAGACTTAAACAGCGCTCAGTAAAAGCAATTTATACTAAGGACTTGGCATGTATCCCTGATTTATCACCCACAACCTTTTATTTGGAAGTAGGTGAAGGCAAAAATGTTTCATTAACATGTAATGTACATGCAGTACCTGAAGCACATGTGACATGGTGGTTCCAAGGCCAAATTCTACAAAATAACACTTTTATTGAACCTGGGCTAAGATTATTATATTATCTTGAAGAAGGCGGCGAAGATAAGAAAAGCGAACTATTTATTTTTAATGTAAATAGCGAAGATAATGGTACATTTATTTGTAGCGCTGAAAATTCAGCCGGTACTGTTAGATCTAATTATACAGTAAAAATAATTGTTAAAGAAGAACCTGTTGTTATAATAGTACCATTTCCGTTAGAATATGTTTTAGCTGTTATAGGCAGTACTCTTTTACTATTTTTTATTATTGTAATAATAATTTTGATATGCATATTAAAGTATCGCAAAAATCGGATGCGATATCTCAAACAAGAAAAAAGCAAGGAAGTTGTATTAGATTATCAACAAAATGTTACCAAATGCTCTATTATTAGAGAGGATATTACGAATGAAACACCTGTTATGATAAAGCCATTAAATGATTTAGACGCCCAACAAGATGTCGTCTTTTATAGTTCATATCCAAGCGCCGAAATGTTTCGCTCCATATCTCCATCAATAACTGTCGCTAATCCTCTTCGTAGTCCAATGTCATTGCGACAACTACAACTCGAACAAAATCCTGACCTAATTAATGACACAGAAGTTATGTGCAGTAGTAGACAACGTCGCAACAGCGATGTAGTTATCGATGCTCAAGAAGGTACAGCCATATTAGCACCAGTTGAACCAATAAATGTTATCCAATCAGCTGTATTACAACAGTTTCCATGTATTACTCAAGATGGGAGAAAATTGTATACGTTGCACAGCTGGGATGCTGGATGTGCTTTGGATGGTGATTATCCCACTGATTATGGATTGCCAAAGATCCAGGCAACAACGCAGGATTACTACAGAACGCTGCCTTTAAATAAAGTAAAGCGTGGGAATGCAGCCAATCCAATGGGCAGGTAATATATCTCAACATTTAAATATATTTCATTTTTAATATTTTGGAGAAACATGAATGTTAGAAAAGACGGAATAGGTACTGAATAAATGACGCGAAAGGATGTGTAGATATGTGGTAAATGAGAGGAAATATATCATCATTGGTTGAATGAATGTGAAAAACTAGAAAGGAATCAGGAAAAGAGGGAATGTTCTGAGAATTGGCAGATGTGTTTTGGACAAGAAAGTTAAAAGGGGGAGACAATGAAAAAATTACGTACTGAAATAAAGAAGCAGGGTGATGACTCAAGACTAAAATTAAGTTGAAAGTTGATGACTCAAGTTGAAAGCGTATTTTGTTTGAAATTTATTTTGGCCAATAGCCAACTCCCAAAATCATGTCCCAATATCCCAAAATCATATAATGATTTGTTTTTTCCGATTTAGTGCGTAAAGAACTTTGAGAGTTAGGATAATTACGAGGATCCTTTTTAATTTTGCATATAGCTTTAACAAAAAAGCAATAATTTAAATTTCAGTCCTTTAAGTACTTGCCACCATTATCGATGCACTTTTGCATTCACTTAAACCAATTGTTAAAGCACTTATTCCACTCTTCAATGGGTATGCTCGAAATGCTCATTTAGTAAGCATCGACTTCATCATGAGGTGATTAAAAGCGTTGATCTTGCAGTGCATTCTTGATAGCGAGAAATGTAAAAAAATCGTTGGGACTTAAGTCAGGGCTATACGGAAGATGATCAACCAATTCAATACTTTGTTGTTTCAAAAACTCAAATTTTTTTTCAGCTGTGCTTTGCTTTTTTGCAGCTCAGAAATTATTTCTGGCAAACAAACGGTTTTGATACAATCAGCAGTTACTCTCCTTCGATTTTGTACAGGAATAGTAGCCACATGTGCGAATTTTGTTACAAAAGTTACAACGATCTTTTTGACACACTGCGGGAACGGATACGAGTTCTTCTGAACCAACAAACATGAGCCGCCATTTGTTCCTCAATAGATGTGGGATCCAACGAGAACCTAATTTTTTCATGCCCAAGAAATTGTCGATTCATGTGCTGTTTTATTACCAACATCAGTAACAACTTGGCAAGACATAGTTGTTGCAATAAACTTCTTCGAGCATTGTAAATCATTACTGCTCGGAAATGCGCTCGATTCAATTCGATGTTTCTGAACGCCGAACTAATTTAAAAAATTCAATATGACTAAACTACTTGTTGTATTTCGACAAAATTTTCAATACTTGTAAATATAATATTGTTGTTAATTTCGGAACCATATGTTTTGTTCCTTACGCCCTATATGTGGCTATGTGCTAAATTAAAATTACATCTTTCTCTGTTTGCCATAAGTTGATTATAAGAAAGAGCTATGCTTCTTCGGAAAACAAAACGCTAAATAATTTTTTTTACAAACTTTTTTATAAATAGTAGTAGAATTATTTCAATAATATTAATATTCTCTATAGATTTTCGAGGATCCTTTTTAATTTTGCATATAGCTTTAACAAAAAAGCAATAATTTAAATTTCAGTCCTTTAAGTACTTGCCACCATTATCGATGCACTTTTGCATTCACTTAAACCAATTGTTAAAGCACTTATTCCACTCTTCAATGGGTATGCTCGAAATGCTCATTTAGTAAGCATCGACTTCATCATGAGGTGATTAAAAGCGTTGATCTTGCAGTGCATTCTTGATAGCGAGAAATGTAAAAAAATCGTTGGGACTTAAGTCAGGGCTATACGGAAGATGATCAACCAATTCAATACTTTGTTGTTTCAAAAACTCAAATTTTTTTTCAGCTGTGCTTTGCTTTTTTGCAGCTCAGAAATTATTTCTGGCAAACAAACGGTTTTGATACAATCAGCAGTTACTCTCCTTCGATTTTGTACAGGAATAGTAGCCACATGTGCGAATTTTGTTACAAAAGTTACAACGATCTTTTTGACACACTGCGGGAACGGATACGAGTTCTTCTGAACCAACAAACATGAGCCGCCATTTGTTCCTCAATAGATGTGGGATCCAACGAGAACCTAATTTTTTCATGCCCAAGAAATTGTCGATTCATGTGCTGTTTTATTACCAACATCAGTAACAACTTGGCAAGACATAGTTGTTGCAATAAACTTCTTCGAGCATTGTAAATCATTACTGCTCGGAAATGCGCTCGATTCAATTCGATGTTTCTGAACGCCGAACTAATTTAAAAAATTCAATATGACTAAACTACTTGTTGTATTTCGACAAAATTTTCAATACTTGTAAATATAATATTGTTGTTAATTTCGGAACCATATGTTTTGTTCCTTACGCCCTATATGTGGCTATGTGCTAAATTAAAATTACATCTTTCTCTGTTTGCCATAAGTTGATTATAAGAAAGAGCTATGCTTCTTCGGAAAACAAAACGCTAAATAATTTTTTTTACAAACTTTTTTATAAATAGTAGTAGAATTATTTCAATAATATTAATATTCTCTATAGATTTTCTCGCGAAGCTGAGTTTATAACGCAAAGTACTCAACCAGCTTCATATGAACATTACTGTCCCAATGTTCGATATACAGCTGACGGATACCCTGCCCGCATCACATGTGAACCGCTGATAGCTGCACCAATAAATGCAACACTGCCAACGCCTCCTGAAGGATATAGAAGCAATGATCATCGATCAGTAGTTCTAAATGCAACTACAAGAGGACATATTTTAGATCGAAAAACATCCTGTAATTCAGCGGTATGTAAGTCTATAAGTTTCTTCTTAATGTATTCGTAACTGGATTTTTATTCGAGACAATAAAATTTTATTAAAAATGAACTTAGCTAAGTTAAACATGTATAATAACTGACTATTCCAGCATTTTGTAGAATTTTATAACCTTCTATTGTTTTTAATACTCCTATAAAAGGTGCAGTTAAGTTACTCAAGCATATAGTAATGAAAATACTTCCGCGGAAATAAAAGTTTAGATTTAAGATATTATAGAAGTAAATCCTGTAATAGTGTACATTCATTAATATTATTTATGTCAATATATTGCCTATTTAATTATATTAAATGTTGATCTTAACTTATTTCTTTTTAGATAATTGTATGAAGTGTCAAGAATTGAAATTTCCTATCCCGATTTATCATTTGATTAGAGAAAATTATTCAGGTTAGCTGAATGTCTAAATACGTTTACCATAAATTAACAAAATATTGCAACATTTAAAATTAGCCCGAAAATTTGTGATATTAAATAATAACAAATTAAATTTAATGTTTTTCAAATAAACAATTTATATTTGGCTGGCTAAAAAAATTTAATTTGGATATTATTTTCGAATTATCTATGATTGCCAAAGAAAAAATTGTACAAGATAATTATGTATCAGCAGGCTAAACGCTCCTGACAGAAAACTAATTCATTTTGAATTATTTTCTAATTTGACTAACAAAAAATTAAATTTTGGTTTTCAGTAGCTTCTTTCAATTCTCATTGATTTTTAAATTTAGGTACCATTTGGAGTGCCGTCTAGCGCTAAAGAGTAATAATAAACACATAATTTCAAAGACGTCTGTTTACATTCAACACGGCGATGATATAGGAACGTCCATAAATTTATACTTACGCAGCCTCCCTGAGCGCCAATATCATATTCAAATTGGAAATTAAATGCAGATATAATCGATTTTATAAAATAGCCATTTTTTGCCGACCCATACTTTGCTAAATAAGGTCCGAGGCATTTATCAATATTTAAAACATTGTATCATGTAAGTGAGAAGAATGGTGAGTGCGCCTCTAACAGAGCATACCCATTTTATCTGGTACCCGTGGGTATATACTACTAACAAAATTTTCCAACCTTTAAAATTGCTTCCGTAATTTATGATACTAAATAATAACAAATTTAATTTAATATTTTTCAAATTATAAATTTATATTTCGCTAGCCAAAAAATGTAATTTGTTATTGGATATTATTTTCGAATTATCCATGATTGCCAACTAAAAAAATGTACAAAATAATAACCAATCAACAGGCTAAACGCTTCTTACTGCAAACCAATCCATTTTGAAACACTTTGTAATTTGACCAACAAAAAATTGATTGTTGAGTTTCCAGTTGCTGATTTCAATTTTTATTGACTTTTAAATTTAGTTACGTCGTGGAGCGCCATCTAGCGCAAAAAAAATAATAATATAATCTCACGTTTGTCTGTTTATATTCAACACGGGGAAGATATAGGAATACCTATAAAGTTATATGTGGCCTACGTCAAAATTCATCAATACTTTAAAGATTGTATCATGTAAGTGAGAAGCATGGTGAGTGCGCCTCTAACAGAGCATACCCATTTTTGCCCACCCATACTTTCTTTAGTAAGGCTCGAAGCATTCACCATTTTGTGGATTATCTAACAAAAAGGGTATTGGAATGATGAAAGCACGGGGCAGTACTGGACATAAAATATCTGGTACCCGTAGGTATATACTACTAACAAAATATTCCAACATTTAAAATTGCTTCCGTAATTTATGATACTAAATAATAACAAATTTAATTTAATATTTTTCAAATTAGAAATTTATATTTCGCTGGCTAAAATATGTAATTTGTTATTGGATATTATTTTCGAATTATCCATGATTGCCAACTAAAAAAATGTACAAAATAATAACCAATCAGCAGGCTAAACGCTTCTTACTGCAAACTAATGCATTTTGAATTACTTTCTAATTTGACTAACACAAAATTGAATCTTGGGTTTTCAGTTGCTGCTTTCAGTTTTCATTGTCTTTTAGATTTAGTTACCTCTTGGAACGCCGTCTAGCGTTAAAAAATAATAATAAAAATATATCTCAAATTTCAACACGCCGAAGATATAGGAAGACCTATAAAGTTATAAGTACGCAGCCTCCGTGTGCGCGAATATCATCTTCAAAGTGGGAATGAAATGCAGATATAGCGATGTCATAATATGGCCAGTTTGTTGCCGAGCCATACTTTGCTCAGTAAGGTCCGAGGCGTTTATCAATTTTTAAAAGATTGTATCATGTAAGTGAGAAGAATGGTGAGTGCGCCTCTAACAGAGCATACCCATTTTTGCCGACCCATACTTTGTTTAGTAAGACTCGAAGCATTCACGTATTTGAATGCAAAAAAGTATTGGAATGATGAAAGCGCCGGGCAGTACTGGACAAAAAATATCTGGTACCCGTGGGTATATACTACTAACAAAATATTCCAACATTTAAAATTGCTTCCCTAATTTAAGATACTAAATAATAACAAATTTAATTTAATATTTTTCAAATTAGAAATTTATATTTCGCTGGCCAAAAAATGTAATTTGTTATTGGGTATTATTTTCGAATTATCCATGATTGCCAACTAAAAAAATGTACAAAATAATAACCAATCAGTAGGCTAAACGCTTCTTACTGCAAACTAATCCATTTTGAAACACTTTGTAATTTGACCAACAAAAAATTCATTGTTGAGTTTTCAGTTGCTGCTTTCAATTTTTATTGACTTTTAAATTTAGTTACCTCGTGGAGCACCATCTAGCGCAAAAAAGGAATACCTATAAAGAGTGAGCCTCTAACAGAGCATACCCAATTTTTGCCGACCCATACTTTGTTTAGTATGGCTCAAAGCATTCACCATTTTGTGGATTATCTAACAAAAAAGGTACTGGAATGATAAATGCGCCGGACAATAGTGGACAAAAAATATCTGGTACATGTGGGTTTACACTACTAACAAAGTATTCCAACATTTAAAATTGCCTGAATTTGTGATGTTAATGATACTTACTTATTAACTATGTAGTCCTCTTTTGGTTTTGATGAAAACACGGCAGACCTTCATCTCCTGTGCTTGGGTCCAGTTTGCTCCTCTTCCAGTTTGCTCCTCTTTTGCGCATCGTAACCTTGAGATTTCCCTCTCACTTGAGTGTTGGTCGCCCCTCGGTTTCTTGCTCGCGTAGCGCGTCCCCCAGGACATTCTTGGGTACATGGTTCCTGCATTTCATGGCTACGTGGCCTAATTGTTTTCTATTCTCACAATGAGGGGTGTTTCATTCGGGGTATTGCTGATAGTCTGGTTCCTCACCAGTCTTCCTTACCGCTTTTGTAGGTACAACAACTCAGCTGCTGGTAACCTACTCTAATGCCTACTTATAAGCGTCCATAAGTTCGCGCTATATGTCAGAGTAGGAAGATACACTGCTTTATACACAGTTATCTCGATCCTCTCGATAATCTCACATTTTCCTATGAAACCCAGACCGATGTAATTAAACAACCTCCCTGCCGCGGGTGTTCTTTTATTGAGTTCTAGGTCGTTTTTTTCATCTCGGGAAATGGTAGCCCCAAGTCTCACTGTGTCTATCTGTGTTAGCACTTGTTGTCTTAGTCATATGACATGCTTCGGGTGTCGAGGGATCACTAAACACTTCGTCTTCAGTATTCTAATCACTATATTTCTAGTACTCATTTCTTAGGTTATTAATTAACATCTTCAGGTTGTATTGCGATCTTCGCTAATAGTGTCACATCGTCGGCAAAAACCATCAGCAAAAACCATACAGCGTTTGACTCTCTCTCATCCTCTTGATAATGTCGTCCATTAGTAAACCAAAGAGGTAATGGAATAGAATATTCCCTTACTCCCTGCCTCACAACGGCACTCGTATTAAATTCAGTTGAAGTTGCTCCATTTATTCGCACCTCATCTCTGCAGTTCTAATGAAAACTTGGACCCTGTTGATGGGAATATCGAAGGCCTTTTCCAGGTACAAGTAACAGGCATGAGCCACTCCGTCGGGTTCTAGGACCTACTCGCTAATTTGCCTTATTGCAAAAACTAGGTCTTGAGTGCTGTGTCCACTTCTAAACCCGCATTGTGCTTCTGCCGGCTATTGGTCTACCTGTGTTCTAAGACACATCTCCATAATCCTCGAGAACACTTTCCTCGGCACACTTAGCAGTAATATTCCCCGGCAATTAACAGCAATATTCTTTCGCGTCTGGATGGTCGTTGCTGATATCGTTTTGCTCTTTTCCACATTCTAGAAGCTCCGAGAAATATTGTCGCCATCTCTTATTGACTTTCAATTCATTTGTAAGCGGCTTTCGATTTATTACTACTAATAAACTTCCAGGGGCAGTCTTTCCGTTTCTGGATGTTCTTTAGGCTCCATGTACAAGAACTTATGTTTCTCCTCTGAACACAGTTTCATAAACTTCTTCCGAAGATTTCCATGGCTGTTCTTACTGCAAGTTTGATTATACCTGGTTGAATCTTGTAGGCTTCATAATCTTCTAGGCTTGTAGATTCGAGATATTCTTGCCATAATTTCTTTCTCTGTTTTACTTGTCTTTGTACTTCATCCGCGCACCAATACTTGTTCATGTTTCTGGCGCTCTGCATGCATGTACCGCAAACTTCATTTGTGTAGTTTTTCTCACCACGTTTAAAAGCTGCAGTTTTGAAATTATCCTAGTTGTCTTGTAGGTATTCGGACTCCTCTCTTTACACAGTGGCCGTATATTGGGTGATCTTAGCAGCAAACTCCTTTTGTACACCTTTTCTTGGAGCTTGTATGATCGAATTCTAGGTGTCCTTTTTTGTCTTTTCTCCTTTTTTCTATATTTATTGCACTCTACCCCTATGACTGTAATCTATTTCTCATTGTGCGCTGATTCTATTCGGATGTACTTGTGATGATTCTTGTGAACAAATATGACGTTAGCAATAACCAATTTGTTGCGTTCACACAACACCATAATGCGTTCTCCATTATTATTGTGTGTCGATTATCCATTTCTCACAAGCACTTGTCGTCATCTTTCTGTATTGTTGCCCGCCCTTCTGTTGAGATCACCCACGGCAATCAGCTTCTCATCCTTCACGTCATCAGGGATTCTCTGCATTTCGTGGCAGAAACTAATCTTTGTTGACGGCTGCATCGTCCTCAGTTGGTCCATACGCAACGAACACTGAGTAAACATTGCCATCTTCCTGTAGATCGACTACCATGAGTTTTTCTTCCACGAAATTCCAACCCTTGATGTTGTTGCACTTTGATTTGTGCACCAGAAATCCTATTCCACGTCTTGTTCACTCTGTTTGTGGCACTCCACTATACGGAAGTAAATTGCCATCATCTACAATTTAGCAGCCTTGTCCCTTCTTGCTCTCGGTTTCTGCCAAATAGCTGACTCTTTTTCCTGAGATTTTGATATTAATAAGAACAAATAAAATAGTAAAAATTTATAGTTTATTTGTTAAATTAATGTTTTTCAAATTAAAATATTTTTTTAAATATTAGAATATTTGATGTTTCGCGGTTAAACCGCCAGGTTTGTATATACAGTAAATTATGAAGTTAAAATGACTTACAACTTGTGTCTCGAAAAAAATTTTACCCCGTCCGGTACTCCAAGCTGGATCTCTCGATTGCCGCTCGTTTGCTCTTCGAATTGAGCTAACGGGCACTTATTCGAAGCCACATATAAGTTTTAATATCTATTTGTTTGCCGTATCTATTAAGGAAGAGTAATCAACCGGCAATCGAGAGGTCCGGGTTCGAGTCCCAAATATTTTTTCGAGACACAAGTAATAAGAAATACTAACTTCATAATTTACGTTATTCAATAACGCCAGCGTGGAGGTTTAACCACGAAACATCAAATATTCAATTGGACATGCGACCGCCAGCAAAGCGAAAAATAAATTAATAAAAACATCCAGGAGGCTCCATCTATTTGATGACAAATGAATCGATCGACGGTATCAAACAGGTGGCCAAAACAAATCCTGATATATAAGTTGCCTATCTTAATAAGTACGGAAAACAAATACATATTAAAAATAATTTGTGTCTTCGAATTTGTACCCGTCAGCTCCATTGTAAAAGCAATCGAGAGGTCCGGGTTCGAGTCCCGGATGGGGCAAACATTTTTTCGAGAACCAAGTAATAAGAAATATTAATTTCATAATTTACTCTATTAAATATATGACATTATTGTAAAAAGCGATTGCAAAAGCCTGCATTATTAAGCTAAAGCTAATTAATAATAGTATGTAAATTTTTATACATCACAGTTATTATTATTATTCTAGATTCCGCAACGCAAAGTATCGTTTAGTGACCAACTTCCTCATGCAGTGAAAAAATTATCTACCTGTGCAGATACACAACCATTACTGAGCTCTGCAAACAACGGTTCACTGAGAAAAGTATCCATAACAAACCAGCAATCAGTATCCGTACGATGTGTTGGTGCGCAAACAGAGAACTGCTCGAAAAATAATCTCCAACAAGCCCATGGTCGAGACAATGCTTGTTGTTCGTCTTCTTCAAAAAATCGTATTGTGCTAATAAACTCCTCTAATGGACTAGAGCCATTGGCTAATGATGGAACGGAAGATGATACTGAAACAACAGATAATGAGGCAGGTAATGAACGAGAATTATTAACTGAGAGTCCAGATGAAGGTTATGAGGGTGAAAATGGTGTTAAAGTGTACTAATTAATATAAGCTCACAATATATTTTGATACCTATAATATGACAAGAAAATATAGACTATGTGCCAATTATGCGAGAAATAATTAGTATGCAACTTCAAAGCTACAAACATTTTCAAATGTTTCACAGGCAACCCATGAAATGTGCTTGAAACATCTAAAACAATACAGTAACCGTTTTTTATAAATCGTTAATTTATAATTCATAAACCATATTAAAATAGCAGAATGATCAATCAATAATTAGCATACATTGTGTTTACACTCATTTGCAAAGTTTTACTAACTGTATAATTAACACACAACTTAAACTAGAAGCGGCAGAAAACAGTTAAGGATAAAGCACATGTAAATAGTATCTTTAGCAATAGGTTTTTTTGTAGGTTACGTTCTTAATGTATAAATTCCATTTAACAATTAATAACAGGGTATTTATAGTAAAATAGAATAAAGTGATGTAAATGAAAATTATTGCCAAAGTACTTTATTATGAAATTAATTTATTATAGATACTATATAAGTCGTTATATGGTTTAAATAGTTTTAATAAACATTGTCTGCTGTCTGATTCTAAAGTTTGAGCAAATAGTGCAGGACATCTTTGTTGTAACTGTTTTAAAAAGTTGTCTATTTTCAGGCAGGAAGCATAAAATTGTGAAACAAAGAAAGAATTATTAAAATAATTAAGCGTACTAAATTTATTCCAAAGAATATGAGGTTTCTTATGGAACGTATATAGAAGAAGTCTTGTTTGGCTTGAGAGAGGTGCCAGGATAGATACCAGTGATGCTTTCCCAAAATTTTCCCAGGGGGTTCGCATTCTCAGTGAATATTTTCCAACATTTTTTTTTAACATTAGTATTCCCATTGAAATATTATTTGGCAGAGTAGCACACTTAGCTGATGAATATTAAACTATCAGAAAAAAAAC
>WYDF02268149.1:0-15083 GCA_009867245.2 Adranes taylori
TAGAGATGTTAATATGCAGTCCGTACCGCCGACCGATGTCATTTATCTTATTTAATAGATGCTGAAGATCCTCTAAGGTGGAGGCCAACACCACGATATCGTCGGCGTATCGTCGGCAATATCAGATACGCCGACTATAATTTATGGTGTGTTCTAAATAGGTAGAAGCTATGAAATTACGAAAGCGACTCCCAAATAAAAACATCTACGCAAAAGCCACCTAATGTGTAAAGTTACATCGGACAACCGATGAGTTTCCTATCCAAAAAGGCATACGCCAAGGTGCTCCTTCTCCCCCAAATTGTTTTTTGCATCACTAGAGGAAATGTTTAAAACCCTTGAGTGGAAGAAAACTGGTATTAGCATAAACGGCTCTTACATCAGCCATCTACGGTTTGCTGACGATATTGTGCTTGTTGCTCATACGCTAACATAGTTGAGTCAACGTCTCAATGAACTCAGCGAGTCAAGTAAACAAATTGGTTTTAACATCAACATATCCAAAACAAAATTTATGTCAAATTCTGATCTAGAACGTTTACATATCTGTCTGGATCATAACAAACTAGAATATGTTGTATGTGTACCTCGGACAAGAAATTACAATGAATGGGGAATTTATCAGTGAAATTAATAGAAGAGTTAAACTTGCGTGGATATCTTTTGGGAGACACAGCAAGATATTTAAGTCTAATATACCTCTTCATATTAAATCGCAAGTATTCAACCAATCAGTTCCCCCAGTTTTGACATATGGTTGTAACACATGGACTCGAAAAAACAAAAGAATACAAACGTTTCGTACAGCACAAAAAAGCAGGGAGAGTTGTATGCTGAGAATAACACTCAGAGAATGGCATAGATGTGAATGGATACGTAGTAGGAATAAGGTACACGATATTTTAGAGAGAATTTACTCTTTAAAATGGCAATGGGCAGGACATATAAATCGTCGCAAAGACGAAAAGTGGTCCAAGATCATAGGAGACTGGAGTTCGCGACATATGAATCGTTAGGCCCAGACGAAGACCTATGGACTGAATTTGCACGATTTTTGGGACCCACATGGAGGCGCGAGACCATGGATCGTGTTGGTTGGAAGTCACTTGAAGAGGACTTCATCCGTCAGAGGATTTATACAGGCTGATGATGATTTTGATATAAACAGTGTAACGTTTTTGAAATTTTCTTAAATTGTACCGAAGCGGGACGTTTCACCTACCACACAGTTCACCTACTTGAAGGTCACCCCCCTGCGTTTCACGTACATGCTATTCACCACCCATGTCTTTTTACCTCCTGCAATATACCTATTGCGTTTCACCCACCTCACGTTTTACCCCAGTATATATATTTATTTACAATGAATTTACAATAAAATGTCCTACCTCTTACTCAGTGAACGTAATTTGCACGTGCACTCGAGTAATTATCAGCATCCCTATTATTATAATCTCTTATCAAATTTAATAGTCTCTGATGTGCTTGACGATTTTCTAAACGTGTGTACAATTCAACTTGTTCATCACTGTCTAATTTTACGCAAATAGCGTTTGCACGTACATTTTCTCCCAACAAACCTTCTACACATTTACCAAATGTTGGATAATGACACAAGAATGTTGTTTTTAAAGTTTTATGCCAAGATTCAACTGAGTTTATAGTCCTTGGAAGATGGAGTTCTGTAATTTGTTTTGAATTCCACATTGCAAATGGAAATAATGGATTTCTCCTTCGATGACCAACCCAAGTATTTTCAAGATACTCTAAACAAAAATTGATGCTCAGTATCACCAAATTGCTGTATGAACGAGTCAATTGTTCAAAGCAGTGTGGTAGATCATCGACATTACAAAACGGCAATGCAGAAAACTTCTTGATATCTATTTTGTTACGGGTTTACTTGTTTCAAAATTAATCAAAGCAGGATCGTAATTTGTTTATAACCACTATACTGCTTTTTATAGATTATTCTGTTTGTAACATAATTTGCTCTTGTATGAGATTCAGGGTTGGGTTAGGAATTCATTTGTTTTTAATTCTTATAATAAAGTACTTAATTTCTTATATGATAAACACAGAAAGGCAATACCAAGTTTCAATAGTTTGGTTTATTGTTCTTATATTTATAACTTCAAAAATATGACTCGAAGCGTGATTTTAAATGACTGACAATAATGTTGATTCTAAATATAATTCAAAATTTGTTAGACTGATCCAGTTTTCTTCTTCCATTAAAAAACAATAAAGCAAATAAAGCTTGATGAATCAAATATGGTTGTATATATTATATTATATTAGATTTATTCATTTATGAGTACGACTCTGGAATGAACTTCTCCTCTGTACCAACAGCGTTGAAATTGACAGGATTACATAAATGATTCTTGGTTGAATAATATGTAGATGATGATCGAATGAAGCATTGGAGATGCAATACCTTATCGATGCGCTGTTGGCGTAGTATTTTCGTAGAGATGCGCGCAGGCGCAGAAATGCATTGAAACGCTATGGTAATTGACATTTTGTTGATGAATAATGATGCTGAGGATATTGACTACTAAATGGCGTTGACGGAATGAATTTAGCCTCTGCCGAAGTACTGAAATTGGCGTCGGTGATGTCCTCTTTCTAGGTAACGTCTTCTTCTCGTGTGACTCTCCCTATCTTGCATCGATGTCAAAGAAAATGGGCAAATAATATCAGAATAAGAGTAGAAGAAAATGATAATGATTTGGGAATCATTATCATTGGATTTGGATTCTCGCAGCTATCCAAAGACAACTCGAAAATTGCGTCTTCTCTGATTCTGACCTGGATGGCTCCTTTTATGCGAATTTTCTGGCAAAAGTTACAAAATTTTTAGGAAGGTTATACTTCCGGCCAATCAAAAGTTTCTTCCAGATACGTTAAGAAAATTTACGGATCAAAGTTGCATTATTTCTTTGTCAGTTATCTTGTTAAAATACAAGTAGTGGTAATTTCTAAAAGTGGTGGGTCACACCAGCGGTGTAAATAATAGCTTGATGCGTCAAAATATCAAAGTATCTCATAGAAAAACGCCTCCCTCAAAATACGTTAAAATAATATCCAATTAGATTGTTAAGCGCCAAAAGGGTGGAAAGCTTAACCGTCATTCAGAGAATTGTAGCAGGATGAAATTTCCTGTCTAAACTCGTATAAGCCGACAAACGAAACCGTTATTTTAAAATGCTAATCATAAGAAAACTCGTTGGCTATATCGGACACGTATATATCTACATCAATGAGAGCCGCTACCCTTGCGGCAAGTACAAAGCCTTTGACGTGACCGTATGCCGCTCGCTTCTTATTCGCGCATAACTGGTCTGTTGTATTTTTTATTTGTATGTAGGTTGTAGAAGAAGCTGTCGGTTTGGCATCTTAACCATTTTCTTCCTGGCTTTTATTTCTTTACATTTAAGATTATACAGGTTGGTTTTATATATATTTTTCTTCTTAGTTTAACTAATTTACTTATGATTAATTAATTGATTAATATATATTAGATTACATTTCTTTGATGAATTAGATTAGTCAATTTAGATATATATTATTAGCGGATCTCATTAAATTCATGATTTATTAAGGAATTGCTTATTGCGATTATTAATTAATTGAATTAATGAGAATCCGATATCAATTTCATAATCTTCTTCCTCGCTGTAGCGTCTTGACATTCCATGGCGCTGTACATTACGCCATATTGACTGGTTAAAATGAAACCAACGTCCATGAACTGTAATGTTCGGATATACTGCATGTATCGCAAGTTTCGCTGCTTTCTCGAAATCAATTAAAACGTTGGTGGGCCGTTGATTAGATTCCAGATGTTCTACAATTAGTCGTAATGCCCTTTCATAAGTTTCTGCTCTCTTGTTAGGTAAAACGCAAAAGATGAAGGGAACGACGCGCTGATCCATGTATAAGCCATGAATTCCCCACAATTGAAAAAAAAACACTTCCGGAACTGTTTTAAATGTTCCAGCTGCAAACCATGTAGAACACTGTGCGAGTCTATTTAGATCACTTTGGGAACTTAACACTATTACCCTGTCTGGATCCTCGTGTCTACCAAAATAAAATTTTCCTTTAACCGTGCTTTGGTTGTCTGCAAATCAACTAGAAAATAAATTTCTGCACGAGTATGTATTATATTCCGAATATTATTATGTTTTCTTGCACGCCTAATTGAGGATTCAAGTGAGACAAGCTGCGGTAATGCTGCAACAACTGCATAAGATGCTCCAGCGAAACATTCATTTCTCGATGCGCCGAGGTTTTTCGCGGGTATTAATAGCAGCTTCTTGGATATTGCTTCAAATTTTCTTTTTCTGGATGTTGATAGCAGACAGGACACAAGTATGTTCCTTTGTTACGATGATTTCATTGTCGCCTGTACTTACGCCTCTCCCTGCACTTCTCATTAGTCCGTTATTGTTCACATTGCATACCAGTACTGCATTCTTGGAAAAAGCGTTCGGTGTAAGGTCGAGTTACACTTTTAAGTAATATTGCTTCTTATGTATTCTAATAATTTATTAATATTGTTACTTGTAATTGAGGTATTTAATAGTAGGTGAAATGTCAAGTAGGTGAAACGCGAGGATTGAAAAGTAGTAAGTGGAATGCAATAGGTGAAGTGTGAAAGAGGTGAAATGTCTAGGAGGTGAAATGCAATACGTAAATTGTACAGTAGGTTAAATGCAAGTAGGTGAATCGATGGCCACTCAAATTGTACTACTTCAGCTGCTTTTTATACGAGTTTAGATTTATAAATTTAGTTTCATGGGTTTGTTATTTTATAATTTCATCTTTTTGTAAAATGTTACCGAATTGATTTAAATTTAATTTTATTGTGTTCTACTATTGAATTATTAAAAGGGAGTTTCGATACGCAGTTATATAAAATATATTGCTTTATTAAAAAAATAATATTAACTCTTAACCGGCGTGGTGGAGGACTCTAACAAATATAAAATATTTAATACCTTTCACCAGACGGCGCACTTTGTTGGCGCACGGCGCTAGCTTCACGCGGTATAGGAGAACCTGTTACGTGCTTAGTCGATATCAGTCTGTGAACAAGGCAACTGTATTGTACATAGATACTAGAGTCCGTGGGACTCCGTTACGCATTTAATGTAATATTTCAAAGTTAGCGACTATGTCAAAGAATCCAAAAAGAATTACATCTACTGATCCTAACTTTGAGGAAACTACGCTAAGATGGTTAAAAGAATGTGAAACGGAGTTTTCGGACCAAGACACTGATAGTGAAAGCAACATTTCTATTATTACAAGTGATCACGATATAGCGAGTGAGCTTTCTGAGAATGAATTTGATGACCAAGATGAGATGCAGGTTGTTGAAAGTGACACTAGTGATTTAGGTAAGAAATATTTCTACTGTAAAACAGATACAAATGGGATTTCACTGAGCAACGTGAAATGTAAGGACTCCAGTCCACAATATATTGAAGTTGCCAGGAAATAAAAATGCTTTTCCACAAATTGAACCACTGGAGATATGGCAGAAATTTTGTTGTGCATTATACAAATTTTAAAATTAGTACAGGGAGCACAGGGAAACAAATTCCGTTGAAATAAATGATTTTCTAGGACTTGTGCTATTAGCTGCTGCCTTGAAATCTAATAATAAGGCAATTGAATCTATATTTTTAACAAACGGAACTGGGTGGGAAATTTTTCGGCTGATAATATCGACAAAAAGATTTCCTATATTATTGGCTTGCCTGAGGTTTGATATTCATGGAGAGAGAATGCTGAGGAATTTTGCTGCATCAATATCACATATTTAAAAAAAATTTAATCTAAATTCACAATCAGCTTAGGCTTTGGGAGCCTATGCAACTGTCAACGAAATGTTGGTGCGCGTTAGAGGCAAATGTAAATTCAAAATGTATTTTCCGATAAAAGCTGTGAAATATGGTTTAAAAGTCTAATGCCTTGTTGATGCTCGCACCCATTATATATACCTACAACACATATATCTATTACTGTAAAAACACTGACTCGTTAGAGTATGTAATGCATGAAGAAAAACGGTTCGTTATTCCAACGCAAGCTGTTATTCGCCTTTGTAAGCCTATATTTGGAAGTAACGAAATATAACCGGTGATAATTGGTATTCTTCAAAAGAGTTCACAGACTATCTCTTAAAAAATAAACTGACTTACGTTGAAACTATGAAAAAAAAGAATTTCTACCTTCACAATTAAGACCACTGGGATCTACATTGTATGGGTTTACAAGAAGTAAAACATTGATTTCTAGATTGCAAAAAAGTCATCATTATTTCTTCGATGCATCACTCCAAAGAAGATGATAACAGTTTTCCTGAATAATAATATAAAATCTGGAGTGGATGCTGTACACGATAAATGCTCTAAATATTGCTGTAGTAGAAGAACACTACGATGGCCTATGGCTTTCTTTAATAAAATTCTGGATATGTCTTCGATAAATGCATATATCATCCAGTAGCCATGTGCCAAAACTGATAAGCTAGACAGAATTGATGTTTTGAAATTTTTGGCTAAGCAACTGTATCGACCGTTTCTTCGTGAAAGATCTCAGGAAACAAATTTACTTAGAGAGCTAATAACTAGTATTTGCAGAATTTTGAAGCTGACACCTGAAGTAGTAGCTGATGGTGAAGACAAATTGCCTAGAAATCAGAGGAAATATTGTTCTACTTGTAACCCCAAATTGAAAAGGAAAACTGCTTATTTATGTGTTCAATGCAGAAGATGAATTTATTTGGAATGCTCTAAAAAATGTGTCTTCAGTACATTGAAAATCTAAAAGAATCCTAATGCTTTTTTTATAAGTCTTTTAATCATTGTTAATTCTATTTTAGAAATTAATGTTTTATACTTGAGACCTTACCAAACATGTTTTCGATAATAAAAGTAATATTAAAAAAACAATAAAAGAAACACGCTTTATTTTTGTTAAAAAAATTTATGTTCTTGCTTTTAGATTTTTTTTTTTAGATTTAATTTGTTATTTAATTGGTAATAAATATAAAAGTTTGTTTCTTTTCAAATGTTTAATTAATTATACAACATATTTAAAAACAATCAATGACATTAAACGCTTACCCTTTTTCATTGTTGGACTAAACTAGCGTTGATGTTGATTGGGGTTAAGGTTGATTTATTCTTTAATAATAAATGTTTTATTAAAATATGTACTTCTTTATTTTGTTTTAATTTATTGCAACCGGTTTCACTTATATAATATAAGCATCATCAGGCTAAAAAATTTACTTATAAGTACAGCATTTGATAATTTAGGATCTACTTATCTGATATGTTAGCATAATGCTACACACTGCTATACATTTAAGTAAAAATTTTAGCCTGAAGATGCTTGAAACAAGTGAATATATGTGATATAAGTGAAACCAGTCGCAATAAATTAAAACAACATAAGGAAGTACATTTTTTAATAAAACATTTATAAAAAAATTATATTTAGCATTCTTAGATGGCAACCGTGGAATGTTTTCTTTGACTCAAGAACTTGCCAATTTTATACATTTCTATTACATTAAAAAATACTCGTACATAACCACATTGTAATCACTTGTAATGTTATATGCATTGCAGTTATATATTTTATATACGAGGCGCACATAAGGAAACTCTCATTACTATAAATTCTTGAAAGGGCATACAAATTTTGAAACGATTAATTTTGCTAATATAATATTTTAGCGTAACTTTTTTTTTGAATTCAAGAGAAAGCACCCTAAAAATTTATTAGTTAATTATTTGTATATTAAACTTTATTATTTGGTGTATAAAAACTCCGTTTTTTTGTACATTTAAATTTTTGTTCAGAATTGTGTAATTTGGAGCCATATATTATTTCATCAATATTTGTAACTTCAAAATGCAAGTTTTCCAAATGTTATAACTCGCCTTTTGAGACATTACTGACGATCGCGTTGATGAGATTGTGTTGGCCTCGGCTGGTGGTGAATCTTTAGCTATCCTTGAGTGGTGATTAGGGCACCATTCACCCAAAGTGGTTTCGTTACAAATCGAATGGAAGGAAAAGTGATTATGAGGAAGGAGTGATGAAATTAAAAATAACAATTTTGCGGAAACCGTTTTAATAATATCTCTAAATATTTAGTAGCGAGACTATGTTTTATTTTATAAACGCCTTTTAGAAGGTTTGATTGAAACAACAATTTTATCAACATATTATAATCAAATTATAATAATGGATCGTAATTAAATATATATATATAGATTTTTTTTTGTTAAGACACCTTTTCACATTAAATTTCTGTGCTTTTAAAGTTCTTGGATATAAATTCAATTCTCTAAACTTAATTTCATTGAACAAAATTCATATATTTGATGCTCAAATTCAATTTTTTTATGTTCCAAATTACAATATTACCCCAAAATTATCACTTTTTAAATTACAAAGTAACCTCTGAGATGTACACAGGGGTTACAAAGTAACCCCTTATAAATCACAGTAGGACGGCCAGATCCAATCGGTACACCTATTAATAGTAACTATCTACAACGTTGGAAACTGATCCAGGAACTGAAAGAAGATTTTTGGAACAGTTGGTCGAGAGAGTTCTTATCAATGCTGCAAAACAGATATAAATGGAATGATCAGGTAGTGAACCTCAAGATAGGGACTGTCGTGCTTGACGAAGAGAAGAATATAAATCCTAGTAGCTGGCGACTAGCACGTATCATCAACATTCATTAAGGTGCGGATGGAAAAGTACGTGTCGCCACAATCCAAAAGGCCGGAGGAGGAGGAACAAAGCGTCCATTACGAAATTAATTCCTCTTCCAGTAGAAGATGAACCGGAAGTAACGCCATCTACGACAGAGGAAGTCACAAGCCTGAAGATTACAATTTATAACCCCAAAAGACGATGGAGAAATTCAACGCCACCATATCAATGGATAAAATTAATAGTTACCATATTGAATTACAGCTAAAGGGAATTTTAGCATTCAGTATCCGAAGACAGAGATATTTGTAGAAGATCTAGGAGTCGCACATGCTATTAGAGGTATCTTTAGGATTGGAGTGGAATATTCAGAATCCAAATTCAGTACAGACAAAGCTACGATTCATCGAGTGGTCAAAGAATTCAAGCAAAGCTGTGAAAAAGCTCAAGAAGTATCATCTGAGACACACTATTCTGAATTAAATCAGCAGTTAGAAGATCAGGAGAACCTGAATCATTTGCTACATCCAAACAGAAGAAGAAGAAGAGGCATCTTAGGGAAAGTACTAAATTGACTTTTCGGGGCAAATGACGAGGTCTATCAGGACATTAGGGAACTGGATCAAAATCAACAACGGCTAATGGACATAACAAGTGAGCAATCTAAATCATATTATCTACCATTGCCGTAGTAAACAATACTGAACAAAGAATAACATCCAAACTAGAAAGGTTCAGAGTAAAATTGAACCAAGGATTAGTGAAGCTGACTGAAGTACAATCATAAAATTCGCAAGTAAAAATGATTGAAGTGAATTTCCATATGCTAAATGCATATATGATCGCTGAAAGCATGTCATATGAAGAGCATATCATTACCAGGGATTAGCAGCAATCAGGTATAAACACGGGAACATTTATGACTGCTTATCACCATCTGTTATCTTCAAGAAGATAATAGAAGCCAGCGCTGCACTACCGCGGAAGTTCGAATAATGGACAAATATGACCACTGTATATGGATACTCTCCGATCATCGCTACGTCAGCGTTCAACAAGTATCACACCAATACCAGTGAATATCAGAAACAAGTCATACTCCATTGTGGACGTTCCCAAAGCAGTTGTAGAAAGACGTTCCCAAAGCATACTTCGAATTAACATTCACACAGCTGCACTAGTGTTGGGTCATCAACGGCAACAACTATTTTTGTGGTCCAGAATCAATTAAGAGAATGGGAGTGAACAACCATTGTGTCATAGATGACCTGTGTCACACTCCACAGGAAGCACAATGTCATAGAAAGCCATAACTGTTACGAACGACAACTTGGAAGAAAATGGTCTCAGGCTCTAGCTCTTTCAATTGCGTATAAGATCGTGACGAAACGGAAGGTGAAAAAAAAGGAATATTGGGTAAGGAAATGGGTAACCATTCTTCACTTTGTCCATCTTTTGTAGTTTATGGGAAATCTGAAACGTTAAATGTTTGAGACTGACCGATGTTCAATAAATGGCAAGCAAATTTGTTGAACTCAAGTCGTAAAGACAGTTGATGTTTGTTACTGTTTCTTGTTTTATTTACATTGTATATTTTATACCCAAATAAGTTCCGGGCGATGGCTTGTTTCTTAACAATAACATCCCTATTATTTATTATAAAAAATAGTTTTTATTACTTATATATATATACAATTTTTAAATTAATTTTGGATTTTTGTCTTACTTGATTTTTGTCTTAAATCAATTGGATTTTTGTTTGCTTGTCCTTACAACGTGAAGAATTTTGAAGGAAGCCTCGATTTGACTTTAACTAGATTTAGCGCGAAATATTTTATATAATTTTTGATTTTTTGAGATACAAGAAATTTAAAAAAAATGGCAATCGTTTTCGAGAATTTTGTAATTTATTTTGACAGAATTAAATTAAATACACGCTTTATGATAGAGGTCTCAGATCTCCAACAATGACAGAAGACTGGAGACTAGGTCACGAGAACAGAAGTGAACAAATCCTCTTGCTCCACGTACAGTCTCTGAGACCAGCACCGATTTGTCTCCGAGAGTGCTCCCAGGCCCATATACATTTGTGAGTCTAGTCCCGAGACTACTCTCGAGACTATTTTGTCTCAAGTGGACACTTAGCATTAGAAATAAGCACGATATGAGAACAGGGCGATGTAAATACAGATGAATGAAGATGGACAATTTCTTCAGACGGAAAGGTTACGTGGACACATTGTGGTAATGAATGGGAGGGAAACAAAAGACTGGTTGTGTAAGTTTGTTACGGACAAAAAGTTAGAAGAGGAAATATTAAAAAAAAAATTTATGGGAGATTGTGAGAAGAAAACATAAGGATGGAAATATTAAAACTAATAATTGTTTGTATATGATAAGTTTTGTGACATTAATTTTAATTTTTTTATACCCTTGTAAAGAACATCTACTAGCTGTATTGTAATATTTTAACGTGATAAAACAATTTACGCTAGTAAAAATTAACT
Organism: Adranes taylori; assembly: GCA_009867245.2. Taxonomy (NCBI): domain Eukaryota; kingdom Metazoa; phylum Arthropoda; class Insecta; order Coleoptera; family Staphylinidae; genus Adranes; species Adranes taylori. Next base: position 11,266 of record WYDF02268149.1, read on the forward strand.
TTCGTACATATTTTTCCTAAAACGAATGATGTATATTTTCAAACTTCATGTCGAAAGATCTTTTAAAGAATAGATTTTACTCCCTCGTATTTCAAACGCTTGCGAAGCACTTATTTTTTTAACCGAATATTTTATTTACACCTGATATAATTCATTATTTGCAAATTATTTGCGTAAATTTTCGGTGGAAGTGATATATATGTGTGTGTTTGTTTTTTCAATTTATTTAGCTTGCACAAGCAAATATGTGGGTTCGTGCGTACATAATTTATGTACGTAAGTATGTGAATGTGTGCTTGAAAAAGAAAATCGAATTACAAAAAAAAATCACAAAGGCTAACATCCACAGTACCTGTGAGCAACTGTAACAACACAAATATCGTGTGCACTTTCTTTTTCCATGCATAAATAGAGAATTACAAGTTTTGTGTGCCTGAAGCTCTATCAGTTTATTGCACAATGGAAGAAATTTATGAAATAATAGACCAAAAAATATATATTACAAAATATGTTGTAATATAAATTTAATTTTCTGCGAAATTATAGTTTTAATATTTATACTAAATTTAACATCCAAAATTTGTAATTAAAAAAAGTTAGGTATTCTGCTGTGGAAATAATCATCTGTTAAATCAGTGATGCGTGAAACATCCAGTTGTTATGTGAATTCGAAAATGGCGATCTTGTGATGTCGGAGGGTGTGGGTGGAGCGCGCAGATATTAATCGCTATTTCCGAAGATACCCCGGAAGAGTCGATGACTTTCTCGAGTGACGGGCTATTGCTATCCTTTCCCATGTGTCGGCGGCAATGATACGTCTCCATGCGCTGTCGGTGGTAGTGGTGAGCCATATGGAGTCCACGGAGCTTCTGCTTGGCTTGGCATTCGTGGGCAGCATTGCTTAATGGGTCACATTTGAGTGCGGTTCCGGTCATCTCGTTGGAGCTGGCGAGCTAGCGAAATGCTTACTCTACATGAATACTTAGTAATTTATTAGAGAATTATTGCTGATAACGATGTGCGAAACACTTACTCTAAAGCTCAAGACCCAAAATGCGTTTTGTTGAAACTAGCCTGAGTATGGTTTTCTATATGAAATGGAATATTTTTGATGTCCAGTTTCGCCGACGGTAGTTCTTGATGTTGGCGGCGGTAACTAGGCACGGCTTCTGCTACGGACCTCCATGAACCAAGGAAATGACGGCTGCAACTTTTATGCGGGAAGCATTAAAGATGGTGTATGCTCCTTGCAAACAATAAAAAATCTGGTTAGACGATGGTATCGCCCTCAAAGTTCACTAAACTCACTAAGAGTTGTTTGTGGAAAATACGATAGCATTGAAATCTCGTCCGGGGCGAAATCCTCAAATGCATAATAAAAAACATAAGCGCGCAAGCGCGCGAAGACGAAGGTAACATAATAGAGAACAAACATAACACGCGAAAACATCTGCCTAAAGCAAAACAACCGCAAAAAAGAAGGCCATCGATATGCCAACGCTTGAAAATGTATATTTTCCATCTTTCGTTCTCTCCAACTTCTCCCTCCATACACACAAGGCTCTCTCTCTGCTCTCGCTATGTGCAAGTTGACGTGAACGCTACGTGACTTGCCGCAGTTGACTCTCTCTCTCTCTCTCTCTTCCCTGTGTGAACGCCGTTTGGCTAGCGGTAGTAGTCGACCTCTCTCTATACATAGAGTTCAATGACTGCTTGTGAAATCATCTGGTGATAAAGCATCGCAAATCTTTTCGTCGTTTAAATTGTTTTCATTAAGTATCAATTCTTGATGTATTTGTTATCGATTTATTTAGTTAATTGATGGTTTTTTGGTTGTGTAAATTTGCTAAAGATTCTTTATTGCTTGTTTTACATCATTTATTAACTTCCTTGGAGGCTATATACGATATGCCGATAACAGTATTTTTATTGGTGTCTAAATGTAAATCAATTGGGTCTCAAAATTTATATCAAACGAAGACGAATATCCCATATTTGTTGACGTTTTGAATTTTACCTTACTGTAAAGTAAAATTTCGTTCGTGACACATAAGATACATTTATGTTTCCTCTCAACCATTCTTTTCATAGTATGGCTAATGGAATCAAATATAACATCTTGAAGCACGCAATTTTTTCTAATTATACTTGAAGTTGTTCTTTCGGACATTTTAAGAGTTGAAAATGAATATTTTTGCATATTTATTTTGGCAATAATGTGTCTGGAGACTGGAGTAATACTGTTAATTTTTATTTGAAGTTGTACGAGTGGCATGCGTGTTGCCAACAGCAAGAACAGTCGCGTTTATATAAAAATAGGAAATACCATTTTTTCTCCATAATGTGGCAATTGAATGTTCCAGTGTAATGTCTTAATCCTATTTCTGTACTACAGCAGACCGTATGCCGTATCCACTTAGCATTCTTTTTTTAAATAATTTTAAATTTTATTTATCGGCAATAATTTTGTGAAACTATAATTGTGGCAGATTCCTTAAGTATGACTAGATTTTCGTTAAGTGCGTTTTATACTCCGTCTACTATTAGACAGAGAGATTATCCACTCTTTGCTGCGTACCCTTTCGTGCACTCGAGCTGCAACAATAATTACGCGTTCGCGAAGCAATGTGATTGCGAAAATGGAGGAACGGTTTTCCATCTGGATTAACGATGAAGCTATACGCAATATGTATTTAAGTCAAACAAATTCAATGCAAAACTCGAGAACAATTTTTAACCATATTCAGATTGAAAAAGGAGACACCATTTTCAGCGACATTAGGAGCAATCATTGAATAAGGGAATTATCCTGCAACTTTACGAACAATTTGAGAGTCCAATAAAAAATTATGGATCACTATGAAAATTTTATGTTAAACGCTAACGCAAATTTAAAAAACCTAAAACGGAAAGCTATACTTTTGATTGATAATGCTTCAAGCCATCCAACGCATGTTCGACTTAACAACATGCATTCATTCTAGTAGAACGGGATTTCTTGCCTTCTACTAGCATGCATGCTGACTAGAAATACAACGTCGTTAATCGAACGTCGTTAATCGAATGGAGCAAGGCGTAATATCAAATTTTAAAGCCTATTATTTCCATTTGCTTGATTAAACAGATAGAGAAGATAAACAATCCATTAGAAATTTTTGGAAAAACCACGTAGACAACATGAAGCTTTGCTGGAATGAGGTGATTGAGAAATGTTTGAAACGAGTGTGGAATAATTTATGGCCGGAGCTTGTAAAGATGTTGACACAGAAGAATGCATTTTTGATGTGGACGAAATTGTTGCTGTGGGTCATTGTTGTTGTGGACGAATTGACAAGCTAGCTAATGAAACAGTATTGGATAATATAAATGCCCAGGATATTGAAGAATTATTGTAAGTTAGAATTGGTCAAAGTCTTTCCCACGACGATCTTAAATAATTAGTAGAACAAGTGCACAAAGATAAGGAGCAGAAGGAAGTTTCAACGGATTTTTTAAAACAAAGTTTAGCCACTACAATGGAACTTATGGATCAGGAACTTATGGATCAGTACAAAATGATTTAAATTTTGATATAAGTTTAAATGCAATACGAAATTTCATTAATGCGATGTCGTTTTATCAACAATTGCTTGTTGAACTAAACAGGAAAAACTAAACGACGTTAGATGACTTTTTCACAAAAAATAGAAGAAAATGAATGACTTCTTCACAAAAAAATTGTAAAAGAATATAGAACAGACTATATTCTGTAAAGAATATAGAAGAATCTTCTTTATCACAAACATTTACTGGAACTCGTCTATAGTGTCTATAATGTA
>WYDF02268160.1:0-18379 GCA_009867245.2 Adranes taylori
CTAATTTAACGATTCGCTTCTACAAGAACAATCCAACAAATGAATGCTACCTAATTAATGTAGTGTTATGTATTTTTCAACGAAAATTAAGAAATTTCGTTCAAAAATTTCCCTTTTTCAAATTAAGATGAACCATTATGTTATCAATGAAGCGAGGGACTTTAAACAAACAAAGCACACCCCGTATAATACTTGCATTGGGGTTTTTTTCTGTGATAGCATGGGACTATCCTAAAGATAACCACAGTCGTCTCTGTAGTGTTTTATTGTTTTCTCACTGTCCGTATTAGCGATGCAAAGACGAAGGGGCGTCGAGAGAATAAGAAGTTGGGCAGAAAACATCGACCACACGAGAACCGCGAGAACGATCCAATACGAATTCCAATGGCATCCAATTAGCAACGTCATCCTCAAACTCCACGTCTGATCTTAGACTGTCCTGTGCCAACACCAGTGGTCTAACAGCAGGAAAATTCTACTTCAGGGTTGCCTATCCTATCCACCGCCCCAGACGATGTGCCGCTCTCACTGACAATTGGCAAGGGATGGCTGTATGAACCTTTTTGTTTTGACTGTCACCTTTTAAGTCGTCTATTGAATTCAATTAGTACACTAGTGTTTTGGGTAAATTAAACAACATTAGTCTAACCCTCGAATCCCCCCATGAATTCCCCGGTCAGTTTCGCTGTGCGCTTTTCCGCCTCTTGACTCACATTTGCCCCGTATTTGCCTACGGCGCGAACAGCTGCGTTGTCCGGTTTTGCATGGCCCTCTTGAGTCTCTTTTCGAATAATTTATAAAAGAGCAGTCTGGCGTGCTTCGCACGCCCTTAGTCTTATGAATTTGTCCTATCTTTTTTAGTTCCTGAAATATATCAAAAAGTTTGTAAAATTTTTAATGTGGCAACGTCGCGGGGGGATGGCATTACTTTCATTCGACGCATGTGTACCCGCCACTGATAACAACATTTATTCAATTGCGAAAGCGGTTTATATGTCTCATACAACGTAAAATTATTTTTCCTGTAACTTTGCATATACAGTACGCTCTCGCTTTTGAAGAATATCTTAAGAACAAATTTTTTTGAAACATATTTATAGACGCTGAGTATGCTAATTTAATTTAAAATACAATTTAATTTGTTTATTTTAATCGTTTCCTTTGCTTATTTATATTAACTGACCAGCTGGATCATAAATCTGATTCGCTAAGAAAAAAGAAAACAATAGCTTTAAACATAAACAAAAAATGTCTTCCATGCAACAGAGAGAGAGAGAGCAGAAATCGTTTTATATCTAACTGTATTAAGAAGAAATTCACTTATTTTTTTCAAACTTCAGTTTGATGAAACTTTAGATTTGAAGAACTAACCAAAATTTTACCGATTCTTCAAAACGAGAGTGTACTGTATGTCCTATTATTACGTATGTCTTACATTATATAATATTATTGTTGAATGTCGATTGCCATGGCGACAAGTAGCAAATTTTTTAAGTTATTAAGGGTGATTGATATCTTTGAAATGATAAGAGTTAGATCCATCATGTGTGGTATCATTTTAAATAGAATTACAAGGGCTCCAAAATATACGAAAACATTCAGGGTGTTACTTAAAAGTTTTAGAAAAAAAATTTACTGGCCAAAATTGGTCAAGTATATTCAGTTGATCACACTGGAAAAATTGAGGTCCCCTGGTATTACATAAGTTCCCCAAGTTTCATTTTTCAGGTTTTATAGGGACCCAGATATTTAGGGTAGTACACTTTGTTTTTCAAGGACAAATTACTCCGGTGGCTATGACGTGCGATTTTTTAAACGCGCTTAATCGCTTAAATATTAAAGGAACTTTTGGCACAAAAAATTTTTAAAAAATTCGTGCGAAAATTTTCGAGAAAATGACCCTAAAATTTGCAAAACAAAAAACACTCTGTATATATGTTAAATTGTAATTTTAGAAAAAAATGTTTCAAAGAAAATCGACGGGCCTTTAGGTAGCCTATACAATAAAGTTTATTCGAATGTCGTATCTTGTATTGTTCCTGAGATATTTCAAAAAGTTTGTTAAATTTCAAACGTGGCAACACCGCTTCCTATACAATTTGGCAACATGGGATTTTCTTTATTCGACGCATAATACAACGTAATATGTCAGCAAAATTTCAGCCTCCTAATTTGGATAAGAAATGTCTGAACAAAAAAGAAATAGCGTAGCAACAGCCATCTAAACTTGTTGCAGCCCAATTCCGATAACCGAACCTTACAGGCTTCCCCATAATAAATTATTTGGCTGAATGGTGGCCAAAGTACTTGATCCCAGATTCATCTATAGATATATTTTCATGGAAAACTCCCCACATAAGATTCTTTGAATAAGATTACATAATGGTCTTACTTTATACATTGCATCGTTGGATTCTTTAGCTTTAGAATTATCGGCAAAGTGGATATTTTTTTAATGTCTAAATATCTATTACGGGGCATGCAATTCGCGACTAATGGAACGCCAAGATCTTCCATCCAAACTCCAATAATCACGCTCGCTAGGCCGTTCGTGATATCCAGTTAACACTAATATGCCAAGAAATTGTTTGAGATCATCACGATCGATTTCGAAATTGTTTCGATTATTTTGACCCGCGTATAAGACACTATTTTGTATTATCATTTCGATAACATCTTTATCAAAAAATTTCTCAAACAACATTACAGGGTTGTGGTCTTTTATCGATTCTGTAACAGTTTGTTGCCTATTGTGAATGGAGTCGGTAACATCAAAATTTGTACTGTAACTAGGTGAATTTTTTGTCCAGACAGGTACGTTAGAGTCTTCACATCTAAGCCTTGTTGAAGGTCTTATGTAATGAGAAAGTAGCTCATCATCACTGTCTTCCCAGTCCGAAAAATCGCGGTCGGGATGACGAGGAATTATCTCCACTGTGCCTGGCACATGTTTTGGAATTGTTCAAGAAGTCAAATTATCTTCATTTCCTTCTTGTTCATCACTCACAGCAGCAGGGTCAGATGGCACCAATAGTATATCGCATTCCAGATCATTTATTTCATCGGCCTTTATTGATTCTAGCACTGCTTCAAAAACGCTGCTTGTAAATTTATTTTGGCTTCTAAATACTTGGTGGGTCGACATTGTGGGAACTTAGTGAATATCTGTAAAATATGTGAAATTATTATACAGAAGTATGAAAATAAAATATGGGCGAAAGGAGTTAAGAAGTTGGTAAAATATCTCGTGATGACTGGACAAGAATTAAGGTTGGTTAAAAGAGTGTATGTAAATTCATGCAAAGAAGTGGATAAAGGTGAAATAGGTATCCAAGGATGGACGATAGAAGGAGGATGTATGAGAGATGTGGCTGGCCAATGAATTAATGGAAAAGAAGGATAGTAGATACTGTTGAATGTGAAAGAGAGGTGGAGGAGAGATATATGAATGTAGAGATACAAGAGAGGTATGCGAGCATCAAGGAGAACAGATATAATAGCAGGTATGAAAAATTGATGGTGGAAAGAGATTTGCCAAGATATTTAAAATCTGATATACTTGTAAGCATGGAGGGGAAAGGATTATTGCTAGGTTTAGGTGTGGAAGTGAGGAGAGAGGGAACAGATACTGGGAAGACTGATGATGAACGAAATTGTAGAGTATGTGGAAGAATGAATGAAAAATGGGAGCATTGGGTGAATGAATGTGATGAGTTGGGAATAACAGAAGATGTAAAAATAAAATTGAACAATTGGACAGTGTGCATAGGTCAGGAAAGTAACGGCTTGAAGTTAAGGGTAAAGATAAAGGAGGAAATAAGAAAGAAGGAGAGGGTATGAGAATGTAAAGGTCCGTTCTGGTTTCCAATCTTAAAATATAGAAGAAGATGAACGGGAAAGAATGAGGATAAGGATAGGGGGATGGAGGGCGTACAAGAAAATAGTGCTAGAAAATGAGGAGGTGTAGTCTTCCATACTTCTTTCTGTTTTCTTTTTCTTGTGTTTTTTTTTTAGTAAGTTTGGTGTTTTTTTTTTTGAGTATTTTGAAATTTGATTTAAGTATTTGTGAGGATTTTGAGTCAAAATTTTTTTTTCCTGTTTGTTAAATTTAGAAATGTAATATTATATTAAGTACAGTGTAATAAAATATAACCTCACATACAGTAAATGAAAAATATCGTCACAATAATAATATTTTATGTTTTAATACAGTTTAATTATAGGCAATAAACAAAAACAAATTTATTTATTTTATTATTTCTAAGAAAAAAACAATATAAACATCTTACCTGAATAATCTTGTTTACTATTCACAAAGCATAATCAATGTCATTTATTTATGCACTGCTGTCAAATTACATTTTTATCTTTCATATGCCATATACGTAGGAAGTACGTATAGGTATATGAAACATATATGATACATGTTTCGACAATTTTTTCTACTTCACCTTAGTACGCCTCTTGTATTGAAATTACTGCAATCCGTTAATGCGCAATTCAAGAAAGTCATAAGGAACAATTTTTCATATACAAAGTAGACTATAAGTCCGCAAAACGGTTTTTTCATTTTTTTTTTATAAATCTAATATGGCGGACAGGAGCCATTTTTTTTTGTTCAGAAATTTCGTATTCAAACTAGGAGGTTGAAATTTTGCACGCATATAGCGCCTTGTATTATGCGTCGAATAAAAAAGTCCCATGTTACCAAATTGTATAGAAAGCGGTGTTGCCACGTTTGACACTTAACAAACTTTTTGAAATATCTCAGGAATGATTCGAATGAACTTTATTGTATAGGCTACAAGGATTTTGTTTGAAACTGTTTTTTTTTCAAAATCACTTATTTTGCTAACTTTAGGGTTTATTTTGCTAACTTTAAGTGACTAAGCGTGTTTAAAATCACACGTCATAGCATCGGAGTAATTTGACCTTGAAAAAAAGGGTACTACCCTAACTATCTCAGTTCCTATGAAAGCTAGAAGAATGAAACTTGGGGAACTTATATAAGACTAAGGAGTCTCAATTTTGCCAGTGTGACCAACTGAATATACTTGACCAATTTTCAGCAATAAAAAAAATATCAAAAACTTTTTAGTAACACCCTGTATATTTTCTTATATTTTGCTAGCCCTTATGATTTGCTTTACAATGATATCACATATGATGGGTCTAGCTCTTATAATTTCAAAGATAATCCTAAATAACTTAAAATAATAATAAACTTTTGCAACTTGTCGCCATCGCAACCGACATTCAACAATCATATTATATACATGTAAGGCCTACATAATAAGTCATATATGCAAAGTTAGAGGCAAAATTATTTTACCTAATATGAGACATATAAACTGCTTTTCCAATTGAATAAATGTTGTTATCAGTGGCGGGTACAGATTATAATTTTTGGAGGGGCTCGAAATGATTTGAGAATATTATTGAGAAATTCAGTTTTAAAATAAGACCTATACATTTATATTATTGTATGATTGTTTTATATACAGGAATGAATTAGTATAATTATGTGCTAATCTTCATTTTCTATGTCAATCATACATTATCTTCTATTAATACATATAATAACATTTAATTGTTTTCTTGTAACAATATAATTATATTTTGATATTAAGCTGGTATTTATATTATTAATCATCTTACAATTAAAAACCTGTTACTTCTGTTATAAATTGTTCTATCAAATTTGACAAAAATTATATATCATTTCAATGTGAGATTTACAAATAAATTTTACATCATCATTAAAAAAAATTATATTATATTCAGTTATTAATATATAAAAAGTGTTTTTTGAAGAATTCTACATATTCTACATGTTTCATTTGTTGTTAAAATATCATTTGTGATTTTGATTTAAAGATTATACAATTTTTCAATTTAAATTCATAAAAATGTATAGAAAATAATTTTAGTCTGAAGAAGGAAACATTGTTATCGACACGTTGCTGAAAATTGTAAAAATAAATTAATATACATATATTGTCCATAAAAACTGATAAATACTTTTAAAATAAAAACTATTATTTTCAGTTTGCCAACGTTTCGCAAAGCAAATCTGGCATTGTCGAGGCTTAGAGAAAGTGAAAGTCTTTCTCTAAATGAAGACTTTTTCTAAGACTCAAGAATGCCCGATGAATCGTTGACACACTGAAATGCCTACCACGCGAGATATAACCCTGAAAACAAATAACTAGTCATCGTTGTGAAATATTGGACGACAGTCTAAGGAGGTCAATGACTTTGACAATGTAAACAATGCGCATAACATTTTGGAATGTGTTTTATTTATATAGAAAAGTTAAAAATAAAAATTGCAATAAGAATTTGTTTTATTTGTAATAAAATTTGTAAAATAATCTATTATAATTGGGGCACTAAACAGTAGAGGGCGCTTACTACAGAAGAACTATTAAAATAGATTCTATACACTAAATAGTTCAAATGTATTATCTTTATTTTGCCAATGACCTGAATTGAGTCATCATGTCATATGTTATCAAAGTGATAAAAATATTATGAGTTGTAAACATGAAATAAAACGTTGATTATTATATTAAATGCGCAAATAATTATCCATTAAAAGCACTGATTACATAAATGTAGTGAAACATGTCTTTGCCGGAAGAAGAAGACAATACAAGCTGGTAATGATATACGCTTTAAATTTTATCCATCAAAATTAAATTTTCTAACTCAGTTCTTTTATAATTATAGGACTTTAGATTTGGAGAATGCTCTTTTGGAAGAATGTTCCGCGACTGACATATATTGCATTTGTAAAGGAAAGCCTTTACCGGACAATTTAAGGGCCGAAGTTTGGCAGGTTAGTAAACATATGTGAGGTTATTTATAAAAATCTGTTTACTTTATTTATCAAATAAAATTTTATTTGATTTAGAATGCTTGTGTAAATATGAGTGATTATTTTAATCTAATTTTCCTATTGTATTTTGAATTTGGCGACTAATCAGTTTTAATAATTTTTTAGCAGACCTTTACTAATCTGTTTTTTTTTGTAATCAATTTTTAAATGAAGATATGCTTGGACGTACGCGACAAAGGCAATCAACTGGACCAATTTAATGAAATCTTTGACCTACCGAATCAAACCCTCTTGCGAGATGATTGTGTACATCTAATATCGAAACTCGACAACGATGAGGAGGAGAAACTATCTATATTAGCCGATTTGGAAAGTATTTTAACATATTATTGTAAAAGTAGAAATTTGGATTATGAGAAAGATAATGGATGGATTGAATTGCTATTGCCTTTAGTTACGTTAAAGGAGCCTAAAGCTGTCGTTTATAATTTGTTTGAGGCAATACGGGATACATATATACCTCACGGTGTGTCTTTTTTTTAATAAGATTATTCTTACATTATAGGTTTGATACTAATAGGTCTATTTGATTAGTAAAATTGTGTGCTTATTTAAAAATATCTTTCAGATTTGCATAAAAACGATAATGCCTTCCACATACTTCGATTGCTTCTTCTCTACCATGATCCCGAATTATGTTCATTTCTCGATACAAAAAAACTTACGCCGAATTTATATTGTGGAAATTGGTTTCAATCGTTATTTGCGGGCGAATGTAATCTCACAGCTACATTAACAATGTGGGATTATTATTTTCAACAATCGGATCCATTTTTCATCTTTTTCCTCTCGCTGATTATGGTCGTAAATGCACGTGAACAGATTATTGGAATGAAGGATAATTCGAAAGAAGATCTCATCAATATGATAAGGTAATTTTAATTCATTTTCTTGAGATAACAGGGAAGAGATATTTTATAGCTTGTTGAATTTGTCTCAGTTCTTGTCGAACTTCTAACAAATCTCATGATTTCCAAAATCTTTTTATAACAACATTCAATTTGTTCAAATGTTTAGACAAATGCCTGCTGCTTTAGATGCTGAAGATATAAGTGATTTCTGTTCGCTTGCACAATATTATACGGTTAAAACACCAGCTTCATTTCGGAGCGAACTTCTCCTGCACATTTTATATAGTAGCAAAGGTGAAGATAAAATAGTTTCGCAAGCATTATGTCTACCGATCTCCGTTCAGGAATTAGTTGATAATTCTACAATGGTCGAAGCAGGTGAGCGATATATTCGAAAACAGTCATTCTAATTAAGTCTTTTAAATCAATTACTTATTTACTATGAATATGCGCTTAAATTGTTTCATTGGGTCCGACGGGTTAAACTTATTGAATCCGGTTCTCGAAGTACCAATGAGAATTATTCGTAGTTTATTGATTTTTTTTAACTATTTTTTTTTGTTTTAGCATCCGTCGATAGTGTTCGATTTTTTCTTGTCGATTGTAGACCAATCGAACAATACAACGCTGGCCATCTACCAACTGCTTTCCATTTGGATTGTAATTTAATGCTACAAGAGCCGAGCGCATTTCAAACTGCTGTTCAAGGCTTATTAAACGCCCAACGACAAGCGGTGGCTGTTAATTCAACCTCTGGTGAGTGAGAGGAGGATTTAATGCTACAAGAACCGAGCGCTTTTCATTTTGATGAGTCAGCTGGAAACCAAACCAAAGTTTGTAATATGTCAAACTTTGGTTTGTCAAACATTTGTCTTGTTTTAGTCTCATTAATTTTTCTTTTATCATCGTAAACATGTACTGTTTAGGTACTAATCAAGCTCATTTAGAAGGATCTATAATAATTGATGATAAATGAGCCAATTAGTGAAAATGTTTAAATAGTTTTTTATACAAATTAAAAGCCATATATCTTCTCCCAAATATGGGCAATAGCTATACAGAGTTTATAGCGTTTAGTAGTGTTTTTCATTAGGTATGAATAAGATAAACTCATTTTGGTACTTGACTAAATATGCTTGTTATGAGGGTTAACCGGAAATTATGACAAAAATGACGATTCCATTTTGGTGTAGCATTTTGTTTCAGTCTCTTCAATTTCTTAAGTAGTTTCAATTTCTTTACATGTTATGTTTCAGTACTTTATACTCTACCTGGGTCTAATTAAAATGATTTTAATTATTGTGTACTTACTAAAAGTATATTTCTATTAAAATGAAAATAACAATACAACCTTTATACATTTTAGTAGTGCCTTTCATTAGGTATGAGAGGAAAATAAATTAGTTTTGGTATTTGACTATATAAGTATGATACCAGGGCTATTTTTAAATTGTAGCAAAAATGGTAAAATGACAACCATTCCCTTTTGGTGTAGCATTTTTGTTTCAGTCTAAGAACTTTCAATTTCTTTACATTTTATGTTTCAGTACTTCAGGCTCTAATTGGTTGTAAATTGTCAGTCCCGTAGCTCTCGTAGAAGTATTTAAAATAATTGATAATAAATAAGTGAATTAATGAAAATGTTGATTTAAAGTAATTTTAATGTTTGCCTACTTATTAAAAGTATATTTATTTTAAAATAAGGAAAATAACATTACACACTTTATACACTTTGGTAGTGCCTTTCATTAGGTATGACAGGAAAATAAAGTAATTTAGGTACTTGACCATGTAAGTCAGTTACCAGGGCTAATCGGAAATTGTAGGAAAAGTGTGTAAAATGATAACGATTCCCTTCTGGCGTAGCATTTTGTTTCAGTGACAAGTAGTTTCAATTTCTTTAGATATTATGTTTCTGTACTTCAGGGTCTACTTGGTTGTAAATTGTCAGTATCGCAGCTCTTAGAAATATTTAAAATAATTGATAATAAATAAGTAAATTAATGAAAATATCTAATTAAAATAATGTTAATTTTTATGTACTTATTAAAAGCATATTTCTCTTAAAATAAGGAAAATAACAATACAGACTTTATACAGTTTAGTAGCATCTTTAATTAGGTATAAGAGGAAAATAAATTAATTTTGGTACTTGAATATATAAGTATGTTACCAGGCCTAATCGGAAATGCAGCAAAAATGTGTAAAATAACGATTCCCTTTTGGTGTAGCTTTTAGTTTCAGTCTTTGTAATTTCAATTTCTTTACACAGTATGTTTCACTACTTTAAGCTCTACTTGATTGCAAATTGTCAGTCTCGTAGAAGTATTTAAAATAATTGATAATAAATGAGTTAAGGAAAACGTCGAATTAAAATAATTTTAATTGGTATGTACTCGTTAAAAGTCGTTTTTATTTTAAAATAAGGAGAATATCAATACAGGGTTTACACAGTTTAGTAGTGTCCTTTATTAGGTATTGGAGGCAAATAAATTCCTTTTGGTACTTTCTTAAATAAGTATATTACGAGGGCTAATCGAACATTATAACAAAAATGTATAAAATGACAGCGTTTTCCGTTTGACGTCGTATTTTTATTTCAATACATCTAGTTTTAGTTTTTTTTACATATTTTGTTTTAATAAATTAGGAGTCCTGTTTGGGAATTTTCACTCTTGTGAGTGTTTTAGAAGTTTTGTGAGTGTTTTGAGTGTTTAAAGAAATTAATTTTAATTCCTATGTAATAATTAAGTCATACCTTTTTTAGAATATAGAAAATAGTCTTTAGAAAGTCTATAAATAAAGAAAATAGTCTTTAATTAGACATAAGAAGAAAATAAATTCATTTTTGTACTTAACTAAATAACTATGTAACGAGGGCTAATCGGAAATTGTAGCAATAATGTGTAAATTATTTGAATAACTTCATTTATTATCAATTACTGTATATATTTCTAAAAGAGCTTGATTGTAGTACTTGTTTAAGATGATAAAAGAAATGTTAATAGGAATAAAAAAGGTAACTTTAGACATAACACAGCGTTGGTTCCAGCTTTTCTTTTGTTCCCAGCTGACTCCTCAAAATAAAATTCTGTTTTTATGAAAGCATATCAAAGACAGAAATAGAGTGTACTATTTTTGTATTATTTTCTCATCTGATTTAGGGGGTATATCACTTTGAAATTGCTTTATTTATACAATTTCACTCACCCAGTCATCATTTGCCATCAATGATCTTTAGTACTTCGAAAACTATAGAAAAAAATTCCGCTTAAAAGGTTGTGGGACGAAATGTAGAAAAATGTTTACACGTATGCATTTAGTTGTAACAGATCCATCTCAAAACTCTGCTTGTTTCGTTACTTATATTGTTCGTCTTTGTTTTGTTTTCTAATTAGGCGGAGAACATTTGTGTTTTTTGGGCTCGGGTCGTAACGAAGAAGATCAATACACCCATATGGTAGTTGCATCATTCCTCCAGAAGCACACCCAATACGTTTCACTCTTAACCGGTGGTTATATTGGACTCCATTCTTATTTCGGCGCGCAAGCGGGAAATTATCTACAGGATCATGAACCGAAATATTGTATTGTTTGCGCACCTTTATTAGGTACGGCAATAAAATACTACAAAAAAAGAGTTAATAATTGATTAGTAATAATTCTCGAACATTTTAAAAAACTAGGGACGCCACAAACTTCAAAATCCTCAATATTAAAACAGTCTAAAACAATAGCAACTAATAGCTATTCCTCGTCAACATCATCCTCATCATCGACGGCAATATTTGGTAAAATATCGGCCGCGATGCGTACAAAATCAGCGGAAATGAAGGATATTCTCTACGAATATATTGCACAACAGCCATCAGCAACGAATATGGGTAATAATTTATCGGTAACAGGTAATAATATGGGCAATAGTGGTAGTCCGAAACTATCAAATCGACACGTATCAAGCGCTGACCGCCAAGGCAAACGTTATCGCAATGTCGCGCCAGTGTTTAGTATCGATGACGATCATGAGAATATTGCAACGAATCATGTATGTTCGATTTATTTTAAATATTTAATCTAATTTTTTAATTTTTATCCTCACAATTTGGCCATCTTTTAAAGTACGTAATTTTCTCAGTCTATATGCTCCTAGACCATCATTTTATGCTTGTTACTATTATTTATTATTAAAGTCTTTATTTCAATCAATACAGTACATCTAAAATATTTATATGATTGGAAAAAAGGCACAGTGTCCGTTTTAGTGCAATACTCAACAAACTGTTTTTTAGATGACCTTTGACAATTGTAAATAAATAGTAATAATAATAATAAATAGTAAATAAACGTTTATTGGCATATGAAATCGCTTACATTACTTTTAATCAAACTAATAATACAACAAAATAAAAATAAAAAAATAATAACAAAAATAAAAAATTCCTACAGGAAGAAGGGAAGCCCTTTATCCTTACCTTATAATACCCTCCGCCTTCAACTCCTATCTGTTCACTCACTGCCCCCCCCGCCCAGCTTATCCCGTAATCCCTCCGTTTCTCACCTCAACCGCACCCTTTCCATTCTGACACCCGGATCTCTTTTCATTTCCTATTCTTTCAATTATCCTTTCCCTAACACTTCCCCATCCCCTTAATTAATTCAAATTATACACCACTACTTCTCTTGTTCTCCATCCGATCGCTTTCATTCTTTCTAACCCTCAAAGCTATCCCTTCCCTTTTCTATTCCATTCTAAATACTTTCTTCTGTTTACATCTATAATCTTTAATCTCAATCTCACCGACTCTCAAAATTTCCTCTCCCATACCATCCTCATTATCTCTATTGCCCCCCTTGCCTGCTTTGTTACCATTTCCACATTTTTCTTACTTGAACCGTTTTGTGATAACACAAAACCTAAATACTTAAAAATTTTCACACTTTTTATCGCTTTTCCCTCTAACTGAAAAAGATCTATCGCATCCTTCTTACACCATTATTATTATTTTCTCAACATTTACTTCCAATCCCCTTCTATCCATATATTCTTTCACTCTCCCTATCATTTCTTTCATTTCATCTCTATCGTTAGCCATACATATTATGTCATCCGCATAAGTTAGAGACCAAACCTTAGTATTTCCAATCCTCAACTCTCCAGCTTGCTCATTCTCCAACACACCCTCCAGGTCTGACAAATATATATTAAAAAGGCATGCACTAAGTGGGCACCCTTGTCTCACACCCCTTTTGGTCCCAAACCAATCGGACACTCTTTCACCCACTCTCGCTCTCACTTTCGTATCCTCATACAAGTCTTTAATCATCCTTATTATGTTTCCCGATATCCCCATTCTCTCCCACAATTTCTCCCTTCCAATCCCATCAAATGCCGCTTTCAAGTCTATAAATAGCAGGTATAGTTTCCTTTTATTAGCCATCTCCCTGTTTATGGCTTAATTAATAGTCACTAAACTGTCCGCCGTCCCTCTAATGAAGCCATTCTGAGAATGCGACAGTATTCCTTTCATCCTCACTTCTTCCTTCAACCCATTATTTATAATTCTCGCTACTATTCATCAATAACTAATTACCATTTATCATCTTTTTATCTTCTTTTTCGCTTGCATTTCATCTTTTTCACTCTCCTCCATACCAATACATCCTCCACTGTCACTCTCTTCCACCCTACGGAATCGTTTCGTAAAATAACTATAAAATGCGATTCACTTTAATTTAGCTGCTACGAAATAATGTTATAATTCCTTGATTCCCATTACCTTTTAAAATACAACGCTAGACTTGACCATTAGTACGGTTGCGAGTACTTTCCGTATTTAATTTTACTAGATCAAATTTAACTAAACTCTGTGCAACCCTATTAACAACAAATTGTCTCTCTTATTTAAGGCTGTTTGTATGAAGAATTAACAAAATATATTGAGAATGATTTAGGAAATGCGTACATGCAAATAAAATTACAATTCGTGTATTCAAACAAAATAACGCCTAATCAAAATAATATTAGTATTCGTTTACTGCGTGCAAATAGATTAATAAACATGGCGTTCAATTCTCATCATATAGATTCTCAAGTTATTTATAAATTATTCTGCGTACATTTTTCACCATCCCTACCATCACAAACTTAATTTAGATCACGGACTGTTACCTTATTAATTCAGTTTAATTTATAATATCAAGAATTAAACTTGTTGTTCATGATTTAATTTAGAATAAATTACTATATACTTTAATTTAACTCATGATTTTATTTTGACTACACGGACTGACAAGGGTGCATTATGAACATTAAAATTTCTTATTACTGACTATTCACTCCAATGAGACCTGTGTGCCTTTTTTCTTTTTTTTTTTGACTAGCTAATGTCCTACTAAAATTACCATCGATATCTGTCACCACTTTCTCCCTATCTCTAGTAAATTGCTATAATTTAATGTATTGTCACTTAATTACCTATCACCCTACTCTCTCTTATTCAGTAAATATTATATACTGTATTACAGGACAGTGTTATACAGTATCATACGGGATCACACAGTATGATACTAATCATACATTACGCTAGTATCATACAGTACGCTTTTACTAACTATTGATTTAGTACCAATCAGCGACGATTTCCTCTGCTACCTATATTTTGTATAATTGACGTCATCGAACTTTTTTTTTCGACGGTAGAAATAATGCTACTTTTCGACTCTTAGAGTACAATTCTAACTCAACCGATATCTAACTAAATGTTGTAAGTATGTTTAAATTATTTCAATAAAAGTTTAAATGAAACTAAGTGCAATTAACATTTACACTTTTTGCAACTAGTTCGTCTAGCACACGAAACGCTTATACCACTAAATGATTCAAAAAAATAGATTAACTAATAATTCATCAAGTCAATGAATAATCCGCTAATATAAAATATAAATTTACTAATTAAATTTATGAAACAAAAGTAATATATCAATTAGTAAATCAGTTTAGTAATAACTAATTACCAAATAATAATTCTAAATTAATATTATCAGTTGAATATCACACATATCTATACAAATGCACTATGTCCTAGAAAGCAACTTTCAAACATTTCACCGACGTGGCAACGGTGCTGCACAAAGCTTTGTTATCATGCCACTAACTATACGAAATACGCCGGCCCGCTTTTATATACACATGTAGAGGTGCATTTTCATACGTATATAATATTCTTGAATTTTCAATATTCGTAACGAAATTTTTGTGCAAACCGTTAAGGTTTTTACCCTTTCTGCTTTCGGCTGATCTCCGATTGGATATTAGTTTAACGTATTTTAGCAGAAGGTGTTTTGATGCAATGCTTCTAAGATTTTTCTGGGAGTAGGATGATACTATCACCACTTATACATATCGCTACTTACATTTTCTTAGATAACCGTCACAAAAGCAATCAACTTTAATCCTTAGGAATTTTAACGTATCAAGAAGAAATTTTTTGATTGGTCGGAAGTACAACCTTCCGAAAGATTTTGTAGCAGAAGTTTCTTTCAAGCTCTGCCTTTTTTTGCGGCAGAGGCCGTCGAACGCGACCGGGTCCGACAACACGGCAAAGGTAATTTCTTACCAAGTAATTCGCATAAAAGGAGCCATTCAAGCTAGAATTCCTCAGACGCATGTTGGGTCTGACGCTGTTGAGTGAGAATTCGCACACCTTTACTAGCTGAATTCTCCATTAGATAACCAACTGATTCTTTTAGAGTGAGAAATCGCACTTTTGAATCTTATTGGCATCTGTAGTAAGCGCTACCGAATTCACTTATTATTACTATTATTTAAATTAAATTAAATAGATCTACAGTCATCAAAAAAAATTCTACAATCTTCTATTTAAACATACATATACTCCATTCGTAATTTTTGGCTGAATCTTTCGCTCCCCCTAGCACTATCACCATATTCTAATTTGTTTATCTCATAACAATACTTCACACACCCTCTCCATGTACCTACTTTCTTCAATAAAAAAACGAGGAGACCAGAAGCAGAAGAAGAGGGATGCCGACCGTCTGGAGTATCAATTGAGCCGAGACGAGCGCAACAGGACACCCGAAAGACCGAACACACTGCGGCGTCCACGCCTTGAAACTTCGTCAAACTGTACCCACCCCTCACACCGCGAATGGTAGTAGACATACCTGAACTGGAATTCTGATCTAAACAATACTCTTTCCAGTGTACGGAAATAATTGGTTTGTTATATAAAAGTTTTTATGTTTGGCAGATTTATCCAGAAGAAGATTCAAATGAAATCGTTCTAATACAAACATGGCTAAAAGATCCTGATATCGTTGAACATTTTCCTTGTCAAGAGGTCAAACTCAATGGATTCATGTATAAAAGTCATTTAATGGTCACTGATACGCATTTGATTGTTTTAAGAGAGCTAGTCGAGAAGAAAGGTACATAACATCATACATAGACACAGGGCCGGCTCAAGCATGAATTTCTAGGTGTCGCCTCGGACTGCGGCTACAACTAAAATAAAAAAAGGCGCATTGACTAGAATTTGCATTAAAGCGCTAATAGATACAGAACCGGCCCTGGACACACATATACTAAATGTACTTCTAATTTATTTAATATAATAAAATATACAGATACATTGTGTCAATAACAAACTAATTACACTTCCGCAATGTTTTATGACTATTTAGGTTATGCTGAAGTGGTAACAAAGCGTCCTCTATCTGCAATCGTTAAAATCACCGCAAAACGCCGCCATCCCGAACTAATAACGTTCAAATATGGTTTGCCCGATGGTGAGTCACTATTGATCACCGATATGGACCGTTTCTTGATTCCAAACGCTGCGAAAGCTACAAAAACTGTATCGGATCAAATACTTAAACAACTTAAATCAAAAGATTAAGAAATGAAAATTTGAATGAATTAAACCCACCAATCATCTACAATTTTTTACTCCTTTGATTAGTTTAGGTTTAAGATGTAATATTTAATATACTATGAAGAAATTTGCTTTGGTAGCTCAAATTGGGTTTATCAAAAAGTTGTATGATTACATTTTTATTACGATTTGTGTAAGAAAATTGGTTTTAAAATATTAAATGGGGCCCGTCCTATTAGATTTTTTTAATATTTGATTTCTTTATATTATTTAAAAATAGAAAATGTATTTAAAAGACTATTTTAATAGCCAAATAACTTAAAAGTATTTTACAGCTGCATATTGTTCTTCTCAAGATTATATATTTTTTAATTAAATCTTAAATGTATTATTATTACTTTTGTTTTTAATTAAATATATAGTATTGTTAAATATGTTGTTTTAGTCTTTTCTTAATTAAAGATTACTGCTATTGATCAATATGGTTGATATCCTTTAAACTAGCCCATGAAGATAATGATTCATGGGCTATAAAATAAATTTGAAGACAATGGACTATTAGAGTATTTAAAGGCGTTTTATACAGTTAGTTTAGTCGGAAAAGGAGTGGAAGGAGGTTGGAAATAAATTTCCAAAAGAATACAATTGGAAATGGCAGGAGGCGAACAGAAAACCTGCAAAATAACGGGCAAGTGGTAGAATCCTTACGGGGGTGAGAGTGGAGGTGTGGCTCAGGGTTGAACGAACTCATCAGAGTAACCCCAGTGCGCCCCCATGTAAGCGCTATTTTGGGGCGGTTAGGTCGGAATTATAATATCACTATGCAAAAAGTTTACTGTGGTCAATTTAAAGTTTTCAGGCGCAAACTTTATTAAAAAATTACTGGAAGTGACTTAATGAAGAAAAATTGATAATCAAATTAAAAACATGGTCTTTTTCTGTGCATCAAACCCATAAAGTCAGAAGATAAAGTTGTGGATGCTAGTAGAAAAAAGTTTATGCAATGGGTTTAAAAAGAAAATTTGGCGGTGGAGAATGGTTGTATGATAGGAGATAGAAATACTACCAGAATGGTGAATGGTTATATGAGGGGGAAATAACATGTAGCGTGCATGGGAAAGGATCAATAATAATTATATTTTTATGAAAGAGCAACAGAATTTGTTGAAAATATTAAGACAGGAGAAAGAGGGGAAGCAGATTATTTTCCTATTGAAGCAGAATGAAGATTAAAATGGGGTATCGCCTGATGAGGGAAAAGAGTAAGGATATGAGAAAGTATGCTAAGATGGGACAATAAAAAAGGAATTTAAGGAGAGATGAGAAATGGAAGGAAGTGAAAAGCATAAAGGAGGTTTTGCAAAGATATGAAACGTAGGAGTAAAAAAGGGAGGACTGTAATGGTTTTGATGAAGAATGGATTAAGGAGAAAAAAGGTAAGGGAGATGTTGAGGAGAGTTAAATAGGTGGGAATTGGAATGGCAGGAGTATAATGAAGCACAGAGTAAAAAACCAAGAGAAGTAAAGAGGTGATGTGTCGAAAGCCGAGGAAAAACAAAGAATTAAAAGGCTGAAATGTGAGTGTTGTATGAAAGTATCTGAAAATCAATAGCGGTAGATAAAAATTTGTGGACGTGATCGCCACCCTATCTATCATATATTGGAAGTCCTACGTTTTGTTACATCTTGCATAAAACAAAAGTTGAACCTTTTAGTTTTGACTGTCACCT